>PVJX010001676.1:0-152721 GCA_004027295.1 Dolichotis patagonum
ATCCTGTTTTGTTTGACTATATCATACTTGATGATATGAATAGCAGTTTTGAAGAAAACAAAACATTATGACAGCTATTGTTGATTTAATATCATCCTTCTTAGAAGTCCTACCATGCTTTTTTTTGTTCTACTACCATTGGTTCTATCTATCACATTGTGTCTTATTGGAATTTGAATATGTGTGATAGCTCAAACAATTTTTTTTCTTTTTCATCAAAAATGAGATATTGTAGTACCCATTGAACATTTTCTGTTATTCGGTTCAGAAAGCCCTGTAATTCTTTCACTGTATGCATGGCTTTATGCTATTGCGTTATGTTTGATATTATTGTATTTGAAAGTATGCTCAACTATAGCAGAGTAAGAGATATGGTGTTAGCTACTGTTGATGTCCAGTTGACTTAATGTAAAGTATTGTGTTGCCTGTGTTGTCCTGTTCTGATCTGCTCTGTACTGCCCCCTTTTGTTTTATTCTCTTTCAAATTAAATTATAAAAATAAAAAATAAAATTCAATACAATCAAGTGAACCTGCTCTTTGAAAAAAAAAAGAAGTAGCTTCTGTTTCATCATTAAAGATTCAAAGAAATATTATTGTTATATTATTTAAAAGCTTTAATATACTTTGTGTTAAAATTTATATTATTCATCAATTTAGTCTGCCTTTCATCAGAAAAATCAAGAGAAGAGATACTTATTTCAATGCTGTCCTACCATTAAATAAACAAGATGAAGTCACTAAAGACATTGTAAGAAAATAGATAATTATAAGTAAAAGGATAATAAACATAAAGCTGACCCAGTAAAAGACACTATATTTTAGCTGCAAGTGAAAAGAAAATTAAAGTATAAGAGACCTTTACCACAAATGAATGGCCTGCAGTGCTTAACACTACCCAAACTGAATTAAATGAGAAAACAGAGGCTCATTGTTTAGCAGTATGATGATTTATTTTCCAAATAAAATCCATCTCCCGAATGATCAGTTAATGGTAGCATAGTTCAGTTGTCACTCTTCTCAGAGTTTTTTGGTTTGTTTCATGTTTTAAAGGAGAAGAGCTATAAAGAAAGAAGTAACCTGCAAAAAACTGAATGGTGAATAAGAAACAAGGACAGGCACAAAGGTTTTGGATGTAAATAAAGGAAATCTTACAGGCTTATATGATTGGATATGTGTTATTATCTTCACTATAAAATGACACATATGAATTAAATTCCACATATGTGTTCTTGAAAATTTCATTAATTTTCATCCATCCATCCTTTCCAAGCAGGCACACGTAATAGGTAGACGTCACAGCAACCCAACTTACTTAGTGTTTTGCAGCATCCCTTGTAGCAGTCCCCACTGCAGTTATTTCTGAGAACCATTTGTATTTACTAGATGTATTCATTAAGTTGATGTAACTGATTAAGGAATTCTATGTAGTTTATATATTTGTGTCATAATTGTAATTCTCAGCTCCAATAAGCATTGTATTTAAATCAATGAAGAAGCTTTTGGAGAAGACTTGATGGTCATTTTATTTTATTTTATTTATTTTATTTTATTTTATTTTATTTTATTTTTAAGAATAGAATATATTTATTGAGTGGAAGAAAGCTTCTGTCTGAAGAGAGATGGAAGGGTTCCAGAGTGGGTTGCCATTTGGTCATTTTCTAGACTGTCCTCAATCAGACTGGACACTTGAGACAACATCCTTACAGAACCTGTGACTATATTTTATCTGCTTACCATATTTCTTTAGTAAGATAATAGTCATAATAGTATATATTGTATGTCAGTCACCCAGTTTTGAGTGAATCACAGTGATTCACTCAATCATTCCAACAATCCTATCAAGAGGTTGCTGTTTTTATCTTAATTTTATAGATAAAGAAATTAAAGTTAAATAATTGCTTCAGGGTCATTTTAATTAAAGCAATAACATCTGGTAGAGTTTGAATTTGAATTCAAGCAACTGAATCTTCAACCTAATTTATGTTCTTAAATCCTACATCACATTAAACATGGCTGCTTTTCAATTCTATTCCAACAATACAACTTTGCTTATGTAGATCATAGAAAGAGAAACACCAAACTAAGTTGTTCCTGTTGAATATTCTACCTGCATAAAGGTTCCTGGCACAGTTCAAAAGAGAAAGCTGAAAATGTGTACAAGGTAGATAATTATACTAGTAATCTCTGTTAGTTTATCAAAAAGAAGTTTTGGGGGCTGAGGATTTAGCTCAGTGGTAGAAGGCTTGTCTAACAAGCTAGAAGCACTGGGTTCGGTCCTTAGCACCAAAAATTGTTTTTAAAAAATATTAAAAAAAAGTTTGAGCCTTCAATGTTCAATTATTTGATAATTTTTTCATGCCTATATCTTATAATCTTAACAACTACATTAAAGATAACAATATACAATATATTAAATAGTGTTAATCTATCATTTAAAAATTCCATATCATTATTTATATTCTTTTGTGTTTTAAAATAAAAAAGTTAATTTAAAAAGAAAAAACTGGTTAATAATTTGTTAAAACACATTTCTCAAAAGTTCAATGTTATTTGATGATATTCAGCTACAAATACTGGTATGAAATCAGAAATATGTACTAGGTGCTGTGTCTTAGGAAAATGCTCTATATTCTGGAAGTCTCTGATTTCTCATCTACAAAATGAGCATATATCTAATAAGTTCCAAAGGTGAGTATGCTACTTAATAAATGGTTATCTATACTGCATATTAGTATTTATATTTAATGAAAATTGATATTTTCATAAAATTGTTTACTTTTAATGTATTCTTTTATCTAAAATTTCCCATGTTTCATCTCACTATTAATTCCCTAAGATAGACATAAATCTCAAAATTCTGAGGTAAGTAAACAGATGTCAAATATTTGTTATCACAAGATAATAAAATACTTTGAGATGTTACAGGCAATATAAAGACCACAGAATTTATACATTCAAAACCAAGCCTCATTCACAGGATAAAGTTTTCAAAACATTATTAGTTCCTGATTTAGCAAGAGCATGATAACCAATATCACATTTCTTTCAATATAACAACAACTCATCTACCAACTATTTACCCCTAAATGAAAACTTTGGGTGAAATATTATCAAAAGAACCAGAAATTTTGTCTCTTCTGATGGGTTTAAGAGGCTTTGGCATTTTCAATATTGATATCTTCAAAGTATGATCAAAATGTATAATGAATCTAAATTTTAAAAATTTCTTAGAGTAAAAGACACATTACTATTGATCCCCTTAAAAAAATTTCCTCTCATTTCAAGTGCCCTTGTATACCTACTCATTGAACATGACAGCAAAGCAGCTGCTTCTGGAACTTCTAGAAAATAAAAATGACCACAAGGGGTGAATATTTTGAATGGACTCAGAACCTCAGATATCCAGGACAGTGAAACTACACTCACAAAAGAAGACTTCCAGAACTGCTTCATAAAAATGGTAAGAGCAATGTGATAAGTGTTTCAAAGTGAAGGGAGGTATTGTGGTGGGAATTAATGGCAATGTGTCTTTTATTGTAATAAATTTGAAAATGTAAAGTACATGTTATTTTTGATCAAATTTTGTCTGCATATGCATTAAAGAATTTAACTTTTCAAAGATTTTCATGTGGAATAATTTAAAATTAGGTCTAAAATCACATCTTTTGTCCATCTATAACCTTAGAATGTTTATGTATAGGTGAGAATTGCAGGGCTTCATTTGAAAATTCTACAAATAGCTTTAAGAAAAGTTCATATTTTACTTAGTTGAAAAGAAAAATGTATAATCTACCTATAGCTAATTGTGAAAACAATTCTGCATTTAGGAACTATCTGAATAGTATAAAATCTCTGCACCTTCAAGCTCACAGCTTACTGAATGTTAATAGAAAGTTTTTGTAATTGTAACATATCAGAGCAATTCACAATAAGTGAAATTCAGATTCACCTAAAAATAAAAAAGAAATCATATGAATGAATCCACTGAACCCAAATTGCAACTTTCCTTTATTTTAAAAGAAATGTGTCAAGAACATTAAATAATGAATTTTTTAAAGTAAGTACTACATTCTGATATTTTTAGATGATTTATAATTTTTGGGGGGAGGGTTACTGAGAACTGAACTCAAGGCCTCATTCTTACCAGGCAGGCTCTGTGCCACTAAGCTATATCCCTGGCCCCATAAATTATTTTGTGAATGACACATTTCTTCAAAATACATTTATAAAAAACCTATGTAGTGGCATGCCTGTAGGTGTAGAAATCTGGGAGGCTGAGGTGGGATTATCACAAGTTCAAGTCCAGCCTGGGAATTTAGCAAGATCGTCTCTCAAAGAAGAAGAAGAAGATGAAGATGAAGGCGAAGACGAAGACGAAGAAGAAGAAAAAGAAGAAGAAGCCACAGGTGTAGCTTAGTCCTGGGTTCAGTTACCAATACTGCAAATAATAATAGTGATGTTAATAATGATAATATGAAAACCAAAAGTACAATTATTATAGCTGCCCTGCTACTGTATTGTTTAACACATAGACAGTGACCCTTGGACAGGCAGAAGTGGGGCTGCGGATTGTGTGAAAAGTTATTAAGAGTCACTAAGTTCCCTTTAGTTGCAAAACTATAAAATGTAAAAAAAATATTTTAAATTAATAATTTAGACAAAGTTTAAGAAAAAAAGAATATATATATATAATATATATATTATATAATATATATATATTCTATATTATATATATATATATTCATTCTTTGGTATAAAAATCCCAAAAGTTATCATTTTCATTGGGAAGGAAAAAGAGGTGTCACTTGTAGATTAGTGTACTGGGCCCCAACACTATTCCACCAGTACCACCTACAACTCATGTAACCTTGGGTTCTGTGCACCTCTACCTTGGCTTTTAAGAGATTTTGCTTTCAAAAACCAGTTTATTGGGCCTGGTCTGCCTTCCTATGCTGGAGAGCTTCCCACACACCCCATTACATGGACCACCCTGAGCCCACTGCCCTCGGGGACACCTCCACCTCCTGGACCTAGCACTGCTGTTGATCTTCAGCTCCCTTGCCTTCTCCCAGAACCTGAGACTGCAGTGGATTAACCATGCTGGGTTGATGGGAGACTCAGTAACTCTACACCCAAACAGAAGACTTCAGTAGGCCACATTCAGTGTGGTGAGTTTGCACCTAAAATAGAGGTCTTCAGTGGGTAAACAGGAGCAGTAATGAAGCTCTCTCCAACTGTAAGTGCTTGCCTAGCTTGGCAACAGTGTGGGTGATTCCCTCCTCACACAGTGATCGGGTAGGTTGAGGAGTGTAACAATAAGGCCTCACGCAAGTTGGAGAAAATTAAAAGCACCTATGAGACACACAGTGACACAGTAGGGTCTCAGCTAAAACAAACAATATACACAGGGAGATTTGGTGACCTGGAATAACAGCCCAGGAAGAAAAGAGGACTCACACAACAGGCCCTGCAGGAGGGATTCAGGTAACTGGCCCTACTCTACATTATGGTACTCACCAATTGGATGAAAATGAACCACACATTAGGACCCTAAGATACACACTAACAACAGTTGAGACTATGAGGATTGAAAAACCAAATAGCCCAAACAGTGAAAATGACAAAATAAAAAAGAAACATGCAATCTCAAACATCTAGTACATCAGGAGCAAGTACAGGTGACACTGAAATAGAGGACTTTAAAAGTCCTACACTACAAATGTATGAAAAGATAGCAAATGAAATGAAAAAAATCCATGAGGCTATAAAGGAAATCAAATTAGAAAGTTTCCCAAATGTAAAGACAGAAATAACAACCTTAGTAAAAGAGTTGCTCAGCATAGCCAGAGAAGAAATAGATAAAAAAAAAAAGAGAAACATGGGAAATTGATTCATACCTTGAATGAACAATATAGAAAACAGCAGAATACATGAACAAACTCAAAGAGATAGCCAAGAAACAAAAAATTCAATTCCAGGCTGATAAAACCAATTAAATGAAGCGGAGGATACAACTTCTGACCTGGAGGACAGGATGGAAGTTGGCAATCATGAAAAGGTAGAACTTTTAAAAACAACAAAGCAACATAAAATGACAATCCAGCAGCATCATGATGATGCCAAGAGGAAGAATATAAAACCAATAAGCATCAGTGAAGATGCAGGAGTCAACGTGAATGACTTAGGTAAACTGTTCACAGAAGTAATAGCACAAAATTTCCCAAACATGGGGAAAAAATCTGATATGCAGATAAGCGAGGCATATAGAAAGCCAAACAGTCACAACCAACATAAACTTACACCCAGGCATATAATAATTAAGATCTCAGGCATACAGCATAAAAACAGAATATAAAAGCTGTTAGAGAAAAGACACAACTCACCTATCAAGGAAAGCCTATTAGAATCATGGCAGACTTCTCAGCACTAACCTTCAGGTTAAGATGAGCTTGGAGTGCAGTATTTCAAGCCCCAAAAGAAAACAACTTTCAACCCAGACTGAGGTACCCAGCAAAACTGTCTTTCAAATTTAATGGAGAAACAAGGTGCATCCATGACAAAGAACAACTGAAGAAATTTGTGTTCACCAAACCAACACTAGAAAGAGTATTGAAAGACATGCTAGATAGACCACAATCTCAAAAGGCCACAAAAAAGACCACAATCTCCAGAACAACAGAAAGAAACTTCAGGCCGGGCAAAGAATTAAAAAAGGGGGAAAAGCTGAAAAAAAAAAAACCTGGAACATAACATGGCAAAGTTGAGGGAGTATATATCAGTTATATCCATCAATGTAAATTTCCTAAATTCACCTATCAAAAGAAACAGGTTGAAAGAATGGATCAAGAAACAGGATCCCACAACATGCTGTATACAAAAAGCACAATGGATTCTAAAAGAAACTCACATATTAAAAGTCAAAGGATGAAAAATAGTATTCCATGAAACAGGAACCCAGAAAAAAGCAGGGGTAGCCATTCTGTTTGCACACAATGTGAACTTCAAACCTAAAATGATTAAAAGAGATAAAGAAGGTCACTACATTCTTGTTAGTGGAAAACTTTAAAAGGAAGAACTAACAGTTATATATGCACCAAACACAGGAACACTGAACTGTATAAGACAAACACTAATAGACACAAAAAACCAAATACTCAAGAACACAGTTCCAATAGGAGACCTTAACACCCCACTTTCACACAGCGACAGATCAACTACACAAAAAGTCAGCAGAGAAATAATACAACTGAATCATATCTGTGAGCAAATGGACTTAGTTGATGTTTATGGAGTGTCCCACCCAACCACATCAGAATATACATTCATCTCAGCTACACATGAGACATTCTTCAAATATCTCATGTGTTAATATATGATCAAAATAGATCATATATTAACCCAAGAATATTATTAAGTAAATGCAAAGGGATTGAAATTATTCCATACATAATATCTGACTATAACACACTGAAATTGGAAATTAATGGCAAAAGAAATTGCAAAACTTGCATAAATACATGGAAATTAAATAACAAGTTTCTGAAAAACCAGTGGGTTACAGGTGAAATTAAAGAACAAATAAAGCAATACCTACAATACAATGAAAAGGAAGACCCAACATACCATAACCTGTGAGACCCAATGAAAGTGGTCCTAAGAGGGAAATCTATAGCAATAAATTATCACATCAAGAAAACAGAATGGCTGGTAAGTGGCTGTGGTCTGGCTAGCTGTGGCCACCCCAGGGCAAGAAGCAAGAAGCAACAGCATTTCCTGAGATCTGCACCATGTTGGAACTTAAGGCGCTGAGCAAACCAACAACCAGCCTGCCAAGAGAGACCCTGGCACCTCAGGACCTGTACTATGTGGTGACTTGGGGTGCTAGGAGAACAAGGAGCTCCTTCCCTCTCTTGGGGGTGGCTGTGAGTGTGGCAGATTTCGGCAACCCGAAGGAGTGAGATCCTGGTGCCTCGGGACCCACACCATGAGGTTGACTCAGGGTGTTGGGAGAACAAGGAGCTCATCCCCTCTCTGGGAGGTAGCTGTGAAAGTGGCAGACTTTCAGCAGCCCAAAGGAGAGAGACCCTGGCACCTTGGGACCTGCATCATGTGGTTTACTCGGGGTGCCAGGAGAACAAGGAACTCCTCCCCTCTCTAGCATGTGGGCTGAAAATCAAACATCTCATGTCGTTCTGTCCCCCATCCCGTGTCCCCCCACTCCCTGCTTAGCAAGTGGGAGCCAGCAACCTACACATCTTGTGAAAAGATTGGTTATGTTATTTAGTATGAACTCCCCATATGCAAAGATATGCACAACCATTTGGGAGAAAACAAGAGACAATAAGACAGATAGCGAAGATCTCTGGTTGTCTAGCTTTGAAATTTATGCTTTCTTATGTCCTGTTCTGTTCTGTTTTGTTGTGTTTAATTTTACCCCATTTAAAATAAAAAATAAAATAAAATAAAATAAAATAAACAAAACAGAATGAGCACAAATAAATAACCTAACACTACATCTCAAAGTTCTAGAAAAGGAAGAGCAAGTCAAAACCAAAGATCATAGAAGAAAGGCAATTGTAAAGATCAGAAAAGAAATTAATGCAATTGAAATTTTAAAAAATACAAAGAATTATCAAATTAAAGAGCTGGTTTTTTGAGAGAATAAACAAAATTGATACACCTCTAGGCAACCTTATCAAGAAAAAGAAAGAAAAAACTGAAATTCATGCAATAAGGATTGAAAAAAGAGAAATTACTACAGATTTCATGGAAATTCAAAAGATCATGAAAACCTACTTTGAAAATTGCTACTCACATAGGGTGCAAAACAGAGGAAATGGACAGATTTCTAGAAACATAAGAACTACCAAAGCTCAATCAAGAAGATATAACAATTTTGAATAACCCAATATCAGCTACTAAAATTGAAAATGTGATTAAAAACTTGCCAACAAGGAAAAGCCCAGGTCCTGATAGATTTGTGGCTGAATTTTACAAGACATTTAAAGAAGATTTAATTCCAATACTTCTTAAAGTTTTCAATGAAATTAAAAAGGAAGCAATCTTCCCTAACTCATTGCTGGAGGCAAGTATTACTCTGACACTAAAACCAGACAAAGACACAACCAAAAAGGAGAACTATAAGCCAATCTCGCTAATGAACACTGATGCAAATATCCTCAATAAAATACTGGCAAATAGAATGTAGCAAATCATCAAGAAGGTTAAAAACCATGAAGTAGAATTTATCCCAGGAATACAGGGATGGTATAACATGAGCAAATGAACAAAGTAATACACCTCATCAACAGAGCCAAAAATAAAAATCACATGATCATCTCAGTAGATGTAGAAAAAGCTTTTGATAATGTCCAACACTTGTCCATGATAAAAACCCTACGGAAACTCAGAAGAGATGGTATCTACCTCAATCTCATAAAGGCCATTTATGACAAACCAACAACTAGCATTATACTAAATGGACAAAAACTGAAAGCCTTCACTCTAAAATCACAAATAAGCAGCCAGGGATTTAGCTCAGCAGCATAAGTGCCTGCCTGGGAAGCATGAAGTAGTGAGTTTGATCCCGGTACCAAAAAACAAAATAATATCAGAAACAAGACAAGGATGTCCACCTTCACCATTTTTATTCAATATAGTTCTGGAAATATTAGCCAGAACAATCAGACAAGAGAGAGAAATAAAAGGAATAAAGATTGCAAAAGTAGTTAAATTATTATTATTTGCATATAACATGATACTTGATATATAGAAGACCCCCAAAACTCCATTAAAAGACTACCAGAGGTAATAAACAAATGCAGCAGTGTAGCTGGATACAAAGTAAATACTTAAAAATCAATAGCATTCCTGTACACAAAAAACTCACTGAGAGAAAAATTATGGAAATATAGCCTTTCAAAATAGCATCTAAAAAAAAAAAGACATACTTAGGAATCAACAGAGAATGTAAAAGACCTATACACTGAAAATTATACTACTTTTTAAAAGGAAATTGAAGAGGATATCAGAAAATGGAAGGATATTCCTTGCTCTTGGTTAGGGAGTGCCAATATTGTGAAAATGGCCATACTCCCAAAACTGTTATATAGATTTAAAGCAAACACTCCTAAAATTTGTTTGGAAACAGAAGAAATGTGGAATAGAGAAAGCAATTCTGGACAACAAAGGCAAATCAGCAGGTATCTCAATTCCTGCTGCTTTACACTACAAAGCCACAGTGATAAAATCAGCATGATACTGGCAAAGAAATAGACCTGAGGATCAATGGAACAGATTAGAAGATGCAAATACAACTGCAAAGACACTCAGCCATCTTATATTTGACAAAGATCTAAACATGTTCACTGGAAAAAGGATGGCCTATTTAATAAATGATGCTGGAAAAATTGGCTTTCTTCATACCAAAGACTGAAATTAGACCCATGCCTATCACAATGCACTAACCTAAAGTCAAAATGGATCAAAGATTTAAATATTAAAACAGAGACACTAAATCTACTGGAATACAAAGTAGGTAACATTCTTGGAGACATAGGGATAGACAGAGAATTCATGAAGAAAATGCAAACTGTACAGGAAATTCTTCAAACAATCAAAAACTTGGGTCACATCTTATTAAAAGGTTTTTGCACATCAAAAGAAATCACCAACAAAGTGATAAGAACATCCACCCACAGAATGGGAGAGAATTTTAGCCAACAATCCCTCAGACAAAGCACTTACATCCAGAGAATATAAAGAACTGAAAAACATCAAGTCCCCCAAATTCAAAGACCCTCTCCAAAATGGGCATCTGTGATGAACACACAGTTATCAGATGAAGATACACAAATGACAAATAATACATGAAGAAAATTAAAATAGCATTGAGATTTCATCTCTCCCTGGAAAGAATGGTTGCCATCAAGAAGTCACCTGATTACAAATGTTGGCAAGGTTGTGGGGAAAAAGGAACACTTCTCCACAGTTGGTGAGAGTGTAGACTGGTGCAGTGACTGGGGAAATCAGTATGGAGATTCCTCAACACACTAGGATTAGAAGTTTTATTCAACCCAACTATTTCCCTCCTGGGTATTTTCCCCCCAAAATTAAAAAACCCTGTCAGAGTGATATATGTGTACCCATATTTGTAGAAGCAGATTTGTGATAGCTAAATAAGCGAAACAACCAAAATGCCCATCAACTGCAGAGTGGATGAAAAAGCTGTGGTATGTTTATACAGTGGAAGATTACTCCACTATAAAAAAGGATGACCTTGAGGCTTTTATAAGTAAATGAAGGCAACTTGAGAATATCCTCATAATTGAAATAAATAAGACTCACATTAGTGAGTATCAAATTGTCTCTCTAGTGTAAAAAATAATAAAAACTGAAAGAGTAATATGATCCAAAATGTACAATAGATATTGTAAAACTGAAAGGGAAAGAAAGTGCTCTAAACAATATAACTGTGTGTATAAGTGTGTATAAGTGTGTAAGATAGATAACTGTAATACTAAGTTTTCATTGGATCATTGAACAGAATGGTTTGCACTGTCAGTGTTCACTTGTCTACCCACTTTTTATGTTTTGATTTGTAACTTGATTTGTAACTTTATGCTTTGATTTGTAACAACTATTTCTAAGAGGAAAATATGTAGTTTGTCAACTAGTGATATCTTAGTGTTAATATTTTTAAAATTCTATATTATTTCTACCCTTCTTTCAGTTTTATCTTGTTTTTTTCTTTAAATAAAAAAATCCAGTTTATTACAACCTTCCAGTGACTACCTTTGCCTACCTGAACCAATAACTATATAATTACCAGTGATTGGAACTTAAATCCTTGCTTCTCTGAAACTTTAGTCAATGACTTATTTATGTCTGATTTTAACATGTGTTAATTAGATTGATTTAGTGATTTCACAGTGTATTCACATGCCAAATAGAAAACCAAGATATATATAACACCATCAACTAAAAGTTGTTATTTAAAAAAATAAAGAGTTCTTTATCTTAAAACAAGTCATTAGAGATAGTTTGCATGTCCAAACTTACCATGACATCAGGCACAGCTCAGCTGTCACCTAAAATGCCACTTTGCCTACTCTCCTTTCTGGGGACATACTCTAGGGTTCCTGACTGTTTTCTCCTAAGAACAATTAATCAATTATTTGCTTGCAAATCTTTGTCTCAGAGTCTGCTGAGGAAACTTGACCCAAAACATTCAATTAATGAATTTATTCATTTTTTAACATTGGACATGTATCAACTCATTCTTAGAAAAATTTTTATTCACTTATTTTATTCACTTCTTATTCACTTTATTTACTTCTTTTATTCACCATGTTCAACCCCCCAGGAACTTCTATCCAGGTTTTGTGTAAAAATAAGACTTTAAGTAAAATTTGAGCAAATTTCAATAAAAATATAATAAGAAACAAGAAGGATCAAGAAAGTATTGTCACAGTATAATACCAAGGGGAGCAGCGGGGATCTTCCCACAGTATCACAGACCAGTTTATGGCCTTAAACCTCATGTGTTCTTTCTAGCAGCTCCTGGAAAGAGATGGCAGATGCCACAATGCCAGATGGTCCACTGTTGTTCTGGCAGATGATGCTGCAGAGCTTGGCAAATGCAGCAGGACACAGTGAAAGCAGCAGACATGTCCAGCAATTGTGCTGACACCTAGCTAATCCAGCATTGCA
This sequence comes from Dolichotis patagonum, assembly GCA_004027295.1. Lineage (NCBI taxonomy): Eukaryota > Metazoa > Chordata > Mammalia > Rodentia > Caviidae > Dolichotis > Dolichotis patagonum. The sequence goes on from PVJX010001676.1 coordinate 12,713, forward strand.
CAAGTGACTGTGACACTTGTGCCCATAAGAGGTAAACTTGCCTGGTGGGCAGACATTGTCTAGCATAGGTAACAAAAGAAGTGTCTGACAGACGTCATATGGTGGCCAGCTGTGCTGCTCTGAGAGTACATGTGCGTGACTCCTTAGATAAGGACTTTGCAGAGGTCTCCAGCTGTGCTAAAGAGTCAGGGGTAAAAGTCAATGACATGGGAAATTGTAACTATGGCCACTGTGCACCTTAGTATGGAGAAAGAGCCAATGCTTAAAGGCTTGTCATTGCAAAGAAGAAAAATGTATTCAAATCCCATAGTCTCAAATTATTATTATTTCTAAAAAGTGCAAGGCTATAGCTGAAATTGCTTTTGACAAACATTTATAGTTCTGAAAATGAATGATGGGTGGGCAAATTGTACTTAGTCATAAAAGTTTGAAATAGCTAATGTGGCAAAAAATTACCTTAAAGGACATGTAGAGAAAACCCCACATTAATGTGATTAAAAGTTATAACCATGGATCATGGAGGGAAAGAATCTGACCTAATTCACATTATATCTTCCTCTGTTAATAGGAATTGCTACATAGGCTGTATGTTTTAACATATTAATGTCTTACTTTAACTGTGGAAATTTTTTCTATGAGTAATGTATCCAATGAGCATAATGACACAACTTTCTAAAACAATGTTAGACTTTAAGTATAATGTTAAAATTATACTTGAACTAGAAGTTTAGGAATGAGTAGACAGATGTGTAATCTGTAAAGATTCTTGATCACAGTAAACTTCATTTCTGGCAAAAAATCATCCATAATTAGTACATCCTTCTTTTGGTGCAAAAGGTACTTCCTGATCCTTTCAAATGACAAAACAAGTGGATTAACAACAATAAAACCTGAATAGGTGAACTTCCCTTTCTGTTACACTAATGTAACTCTAATCCATTCCACAGCTTTGAATTAATATGTGGGAAAATGAGAAAACTCTATCAGTCATTTGTACAAATTGGGGAATGTAAATGATAATACTAGTTCATGTCTTTTTTAGAAAACCAGATTTCATTGCACTGACAATTCTATATAGAGAATAAGTGTAATGCACAAAATCATTTTTTAATTTTTATATATGTTGCACTGAAGTGGATTTATAGTGTGGTCCTTCTCTAGAGCAACAGAATCAAATGAAGATGTATATATAATTACAGCAGAAATTTATTAGGCAGTCTTATAGAAGAAGAATGCAAAATGACCATCCAGATGTTGAGGCCCTGGAGGTTTCACCAGCAGAGGAAGGTCAAAGACCTGGAAGCCCACTGGAGAGTCTGTCACCAGTGTGCACCAATAATGAAAGCTGAAGGCCACAATAGAAGGCTGAAAATACTGGAGAGTAATGCCCAAAGGCAGGTTGAAGATTGTAACTCTTCCACAAAGAGACCATCTCCCTCCTTTTTCTTTTCCTTTTTTTTAAATTCTGCAAGTCTACAAAACTGTTGATTGATTCCACACATATCCAGGGTTACATCATAATCCCTCAGTTTTCTGGCTTACATGCCAATCACCCATCCACAGACACTTACAGAACTTTACTGACCTGCAAGGAAGTTCTTGCTCAAATCAAGTTGACACATCCCATTAAAGACCATGGAGGGAAAGAAAGGATCTGACCTAATTCACATTATATCTTCTCCTGTTAATAGGGATTGCTACATAGGCTGTATGTTTTAACATATTATTGTCTTACTTAAACTGTGGAAATTTTTTCTACAACTGTCACTTCAGTAGTTGTATGTGGTCTTATACAAAATACTACAAATACAAGACTTCTTTATTGCCTTTTTCTGTACAAATGGAATATGCCTTGTGTGGATGTGTTCTGTTAAATTATAAAAAATAGACAACTGTGATGTGCCTATTTACTGGCATTCTCGCCCCATGCATTGGTCTGGAGGAGGACTGCTGCACCCACACAGCTCAGCCTGATGTGTTTGGCCACACTCCCCGTCTCTTAGAGCACGCACTTCTGTGAATGCTTGGCTCCGACTCTCCCTCCCAGAACCTTGAACTGCAGTGAATTGGCCATGTTGACTTGAAGGGAGGCTCAGTGGCCCCTTGTCCAGAAAGAGGATCTTGGCAGGTTCTGGTCACTATGTATCCAATAATCGGATGGACGTAAACCACACAGGGGGACCTAAGGAGATACACTGCCAACAGTTGTGACTATTGGGATTGAATAACCAGACATTGGGCCAGAGAGTGAAAATGACAAAAATTTAAAAGCAAAATACAATTTCAAACATCTAGTCCATCAGGAGAAAGAACAGGTGACAGAATAAAAGAGGACTTTAAAAGTCATAAACCAGATATCTCTGAAAAGATAACAAATAAAATAAAGAAACAAATCCATGAGTCTATAGAGGAAATCAAATTAGAAATAATTTCTCACATAAAGACAGAAATAACAACCTTAGTAAATTAATTGCTTGCATAGCTAGAGAAGAAATAAGTAAAAAAGAAAAATACAGGAGTATGTGAAACTGATTGAAACTTTGAATGAACAATGTAGAAAACAAGCAGAATCCAAGAAACAAATTCAAAGAGATATCCAAGAATCCAAAATTGTATTGAAAGCTAGAAAAACCATTTAAATGAAGCTGAGGATAGAATTTCAGACCTTGAGCACAGGATCACAGATAGTGATCATAAAAGGGTACAAGTTGTAAAAACAACAAGGCAGCATAAAATGACAATCCAGCAGTTTTAAGATGATGACAAGAGAAATAATATAAGAGTACTAGGCACAGTAAAGATGCAGAAGTCAACACAAATGATATAAGAACACTATTCATAGAAGAAATAGCAAAAAATATTCCAAACATAGGGAAAAAATCTGATATACAAATAAGTGAGGCATATAGAATGCCAAACAGTCACAACCAACATAAATCTACACCCAGACATATAATAATTAAGATCTCAGACATACAACATAAAAACAGAATATTAAAAGCTGTTAGAGAAAAGACACAATTCACTTATCAAGGAAAGAATATTAGAATCATGGCAGACTTTTCAGCACACACCTTCAAGTTAAGACGAGATTGGAGTGAAGTATTTCAAGCTCTAAAAGAAAACAACTTTCAACCCAGACTGATGTATTCAGCAAAACTGTCTTTCAAATTTAATGGAGAAACAAGATATTTCCATGACAAAGAACAACTGAAGAAATTCATGTCCACCAAACCAACCCTAGAAAGAGTACTGAGACACATGCTAGAGAGAGATAAAAATGACCACAATCTCCAGAATAACAGCAGAAAGAAACCACCAGGCTGGACAAGAAATTAAACAATGGAGAAAAGCAGGAAACCAACAACAGCAACACAACATGGTAAAGTCAAGCCAGTACATATCAGTGATATCCATAAATACAAATGGGTTCAATTCACCTATCAAAAGAAACAGTTTGATGGAATGGATCAAGAAACAGGATCCCACAATATGCTGTATACAAAAACCACATTTGACTCAAAAAGAAACTCATAGATTAAAAGTCAAAGGATGAAAAACAGAATTCTATGCAATAGGAACCCAGAGAAAAGCATGAGTATTTATTCTATTTGCAGACAAATTGAACTTCAATCCTAAAATGACTACAAGAGATAAAGCAAGCCACTACATACTTTTAAGTGGAAAACTACAAGAGGAAGAACTCATGATTATAAATGTATATGAACCAAACACAGGAGCACTCAACTGTATAAGAGAAATATGAATGAACATGAAAACCCAAATACACAATAACACAATTCTAATTAGAGGTCTTAACATCCAACTCTCACAAAGAGATAAATCAACTAGACAAAAAGTCAGCAAAGAAATAATAGAACTGAATCATATCTGTGAGCAAATGGACTTAGTGGATATTTATGGAGTATCCTACCCAACCACATTAGAATATACATTCTTCTCAGCTGCACATGGGTCATTCTCCAAAATAGACCATATATTAACTCATAAAATATTCTTAAGTAAATGCAAAGGGAGTGAAATCATCCTATGCATAATATCTGACCATAGAGTACTAAAATTGGAAACCAATGGCAAAAGAAACTGCAAAACTTGCATAAATACATGGAAATTAAATAACAACCTTCTGAAAAACCAGTGGGTTACAGATGAAATTAAAGAAGAAATAAAACAATACACACAATACAATGAAAATGCATATACAACATACAGTAACCTATGGGAAGCAATGAAAACAGTCCTAAAAGGGAAATTTAAAGCAGTAAATAGTCACATCGAGAAAACAGAACAAGCACAACTAAATAACCTAATGCTACATCTCAAGCTCCTAGAAAAGGAAGACCAAGTCAAACCCAAAGCTCATAGAAGGGAGGAAATTGTAAAAATCAGAGAAGAAATCAATGCATTTGAAACTAAAAAACAATACAAAGAGTTAATGAATGAAAAAGCTGGTTTTTGAGAGAATAAACAAAACTGATAAACCTCTAGCCAACCTTATCAAGAAAAAGAAAAAACTCAAATCCATGCAATAAGGACTGAAACAAGGGAAATTACTACAGACCCCATGGAAATTCAAAAGATCATGAACAGCGACTTTGAAAATCTCTACTCACATAGGGTGGAAAACAGAGCAAATGGACAGATTTCTAGAAACATATGAACTACCAAAGCTCAACTAAGAAGATATAACAATTTTGAATAACCTAATATCAGCTACTGAAATTGAAAACATGATTAAAAACTTACAAAGAAAAGCCCAAGTCCTGATGGATTCACAGATGAGTTCTATAAGATATTTAGAGACAATTTAATACCAATACTCCTTAAACTCTTCAGTGAAATTGAAAGAGAAGTAGCCCTCCCTAACTCATTCCTGGAGGCAAGTATCACTCTGATACCCAAACCAGAAAGAATTCAATCAAAAAGGAGAACTATAGGCCAATCTCACTCATGAACATTGTTAAAAGATTCTCAATAAAACATTGACAATAGAATATGCAAAATCATCAATAAGATTATACACCATGACCAAGTGGGATTTATTGCAGGAATGCAGGCATGGTTCAATGTATGCAAATGAATAAATGCCACATCAACAGAGCCAAAAATAAAAATCACATCATCATTTCAAAAGATGCAGAAAAAGCTTTTGATAATGTTCAACACTTGTTCATGATAAAAACTCTACAGAAACTCATAATAGACAGTACGTACCTCAACCTCATAAAGGCCATCTATGACAAACCAACAGCCAACATTATACTAAATTGACAAAAAGTGAAATCCTTTACTCTAAAATTAAGAACATGACAAGGATGTCCACTATCAACAATCTTATTCAATACAGTTCTAGAAATATTAGCCAGAGCAGTCAGACAAGAGGAGAAACAAAAAGTCTCAAAATAGGAAAACAAGAAGTTAAATTATCATTATTTGCAGATGACATGATACTTCATATAAAAGACCCCAAAAACTCCATTAAAAGACTACTAGAGGTAATAAACAAATTCAGCAGCACAGTTGGATACAAAACCACCACTGAAAAATCAATGGCATTCCTGTACACAAACAAAAAACTCCCTGAGAGAGATATTATGGAAATATTAAGTTTCACAATTATATCTACAAAATGAAATACTTAGGAATAAACCTAACCAAGAATGTAAAAAACCTATCTGCTGAAAATTATACTACTCTAAAAAAGGAGATTGAGTAGGATATCAGAAAATAGATGGATATTCTTTGCTCTTGGTTAGGAAGAGCCAACATTTTGAAAAATGGCAACACTCGCAAAACTGTTATACACATTCAATGTAATTAAAATACCATTAACATACCCTAAAGATCTAGAGAAAACACTCCTAAAATTTGTTTGCAAACAGAAGAAACCCCAAATAGCAAAGGCAGTTCTGGGAACAAAAAAAAAAAAAAAAGGAGGCATCTCAATTCCTGACTTGAAACTGTGCTACAAAGCCACAGTGATAAAATCAGAATGGTACCGGCAGAGAAATAGACCTGAGAATCAATGGAACAGATTAGAAGATGCAAACACAAATACAAAGACACTCAGCCACCTTATATTTGACAAAGTGGCTAAACATGTCCACTGGGAGAATAGCCTTTTTAATAAATAATGTTGGAAAAGTTGGCTTTCCACATGCTGAAGACTGAAATTGGACCCACGCCTATCACCATAAACTAAACTAAAGTTAAAATGCATCAAGGATCTAAATATTAAAACAGAAATACTAAATCTACTGGAGGACAAGGTAGGTAGAAATCTTTGAGACATAAGGGTAGGCAGAAAATTCATGAATAAAATGCAAACTACATGGGAAATACTTCAAAGAATCAACAACTGCGATCTCATGTTACTAAAAAGTTTTGCATTTTAAAAGAAATCACCAGCAAAATGAAAAGAAAACACATGGAATGGGAAAGAATTTTAGCCAACAATCCTTCAGACAAAGGACTTTTATCCAGAACATATAAAGAACTGAAAAAAATCAAACCCCCCAAATCCAAAGACCCTCTCCAAAAATGGGCTTTGGAGATGAACACACAGTTCTTAGATGAAGATACACAAATTGCAAATAAATATATGAAGAAATGGTTACCATCACTGGTCATTCGAGAAATACAGATGAAAACAGCACTGAGATTTCATCTCACCCCAGAAAGAATGGCTGCCATCAAGAAAACAACTGATAAATATTGGTGAGGAATTAGGCAAAAAGGAACACTGCTCCACTGTTGGTGGGAGTGTAGATTGGTACAACCACTGTGGAAATAAATCATTATGGAGATTCTTCAACAAACTAGGATTGGAAATTCCTTTCAATTCAGCTATTACCCTTTGGGTATTTTCCCAGAAAAAGTGAAAGTATATCACTGTGATATATGTGCACCCATGTTCATAGCAGCACAATTTCTAATAGCTAAATTGTGGCAACAACCAAAATGCCCATCAATCACAGAGTGGTTGAAAAAATGTAGTTTAATACAATGGAATACTACTCAGCTATAAAAAGGATGATCTTGAGGCTTTTATAGGTAAATGAAGGCAGCTTGAGAATATCCTCATTAGTGAAATAAATAAGACTTACATTAGTGAATATCACATTTTCTCTCTACTGTAAAAAATAATAAAAACTGGCAGAGTAATAAGATCCAAAAAGTACAATAGATATTGTAAAAGTGAAACGGAAGGAAAGTGCTCTAAATGATATAATGATATGTACAATGCATGAGACAGATGACCATATTACTAAATTTCTGTTAGACAATTGAACAGAATGGTTTGCACTGTCAATGTCTGAGTGTCTAGCCACTTTTTATGCTTTGATTTTGTAACTTTCACAAGTATTTTTAAGATGACCACATGTAATGTATCAGCTAGCAATTTTATGATGTTAATTTTTTTGAGTTCTGTATTATTCTACCTTGTTTCTATTGTTTTTTTCTTTCTTTAAATAAAAAATAAAAAGAAATTTTAAAAATAGACACATTTTAGTTATCAAGTAAAATTTTAATGTCTAAATTGTCTATAAAGACTGCTGTGCCATGGGTACCTAAATTCTGAAACCAGTCATTTGATTTTTGATACTAGCTTAGTGATAAAACTTCTCTAACACTGTTTGGTACTAGATGTGATGTCTTGTCTTTTCAAAGACAATAATAGAAATAAATTCCATTATTAAATGTATTTTTAGCAAAGTTATGATTAGTTCATTCCAGTGACAGATTACATGTTTTTCATAATTCTGTCAAGTATTTATCCTGTTAATATCAGTGTATCATGATTCTATGTAAGTTTTTGGTTTTAAAAATAAAACAATATGTTGACTGGAAAACATAGATCTATAAATATAATATATTATCCATCATATTAAAATAGGGATGATTCCAGAGTGGTTGAAGTAAGAATATAAAAAATTAATTGAATGGAAATGTCCAAATTTTATCACTTCAACAATAAAGTCCTGTCATCATTTTCCCTTATTGGACATTTTCATAATTCCATATATCTTAAAAATTGTCCATCTTTTCAGCTCATCACGGATGGGAGGGCTTCATTCTTGTTGCTTTAGGAACTTTGATGTATCTCCTGAGCAGCCCTTTTGCACTCTCAGGATCTCCCTATCCAAATCAAAACTCTTCTTCCTGGGGCAGTGAAGAAGGTCCTGTTCTAGAACAATATGGACTATTAGAAGCCTATAGCACTTCAGAGACAAAAATTTTGTTGTACTTTTCCACTGTACAATATTTCCTACATTATCTGAATGCACCAGAGTTGATCGGAAAATGTTTACCAAGATTGATAATTCAGGTATCTCAATTTCTCATGCCTAGTCATTGTTCAAATTCAGTGAAGTAGAAGTAGACAGCACACAGTAAATGGGATGTGTGTTTTCATAGATGGAATCCTCCTTGAATATTTTTAAGTGCTAAAGCAAACTGACTGAAGTGGCATGCTTTGACGCACTATACATCCTGTGGCCAAGAGAATGAATTTGGCTACAGGAAGGTGGAGTGTGAGTTCTTGTCTTTTCTTTGGTAACAGTGAGCTAGGATGATGTACAGATTAACTCCTCTCAGAGCTTCTCATATCACTAACTAATTTATTACCAAAAGACAATGGTATATTAGAAGTCAGACACATTGGGAATTTTTGTGCCTATTTTACTAAGCTATGGTCTCCAGAAATCAAGTAAGATTTTTCTAGATGTTTCTGTGAAGATTTTCTTGAATGAAGTTGACAATGAGGGCAGTGGACTTTGAATAAAGAAGATTGTCCTCTGCCCTGTAGGTGGGAACCAGCTGGTCGGTTAAGTAGAACTGAGTAGAACTATTGACTTTAAATAGACACCTTACAGTTAACTCCTTATTCCACCATGTAAAAACCATGTGATAGGGCAGACTATTTACCCTTTTTTAGTTTAGTTTGATCTTTCATCAAATGAGAATGATAAAGAGCACTAATTATGTACGGCGATCAGGACAGTGATGAAAACACAAGGAGAGCCGAACAGTGAATAAATTTCTCTTTCACAATTCTATATTATGTTCATGTTTCTGGCTTCTCATAAGGGATTACAAATTTTTTGAAGGAAAAGGAGTATATGCTTTATTATTTTTTATCTTCACAGATTTGACTTATAGTGGACCAAGGATAATTAGAGAAAAAAAAAGCTATTTAATGTATGAATGAAAAATGAAGATATGTGGTCTGAAATGGGTCTGATATTTCATAATTCATTTTTTCAAAATCTGTAAGTCTTTCTCAATGTTTCTTGAAATTCTTACAGAGTGTATTACCTAGGCTCACATATATAAAACATGGACAGTCTGAGAATGAAAGAGTAGGAAGCTGACTGGGCCATACAGGAAGCTTTACAGGTGTATATCAAGAGGATGGGTAAAAAGGAATAGGAAGAAATAGGCCAAACTGGAAATGGGACAGATTTGCCATTTTAACAAAAATTACACAATAGAGATATATTTCTATTTCACAGATCCGAACACATGTCAAAAAAAGTGGCAATAAAGCAGAATGAAGAGAGTAGAAAGGTGGTGAGCATTTTCTAATAGAATACAGGAAGTACAGATATTTAGGGCACAAAAGTATTTTATGAATGCATGATAACCAGTAAAATAATACCCCATGCCATTTAAATATTTGAATAAATAATTTCAAAGACAATAGAAAACAGAGCATAGACAGATGTATAAAAACAAAGCTTAAATAGAAAAAAAAGTATCCTAAATCTATAATCAAATACATTTCCAAATACACTTAATAAAAATAATTCAAGAGTGTTAAAAAAGAAAAATTATCAGATTGATGATGTTCAGTAAAACTTTGGATGGTGAGTATAATTTGTTCCAGGACAATGATTATCAATTCAAAGCACTTGTGTAACAAAACAAATTTCTCCCAAAAGAATAATGAAAACTTAGATGATTCATTCCACAACCCCAAATATTCATAAAATGATTATACTGCGATATGATACAAAATATTAAAGAAAATACAAAATACAAAGAACAAATAAATTAACCTGCACTTCTCTTTGAAAACTTTTATGGCCGGTGTGAGAGATGAGAGAGGAGGCTTATTGTGCAGGATGACTTCCACTGTCACTAAGGAATCACTGCTCCCTATTGGCTCCATGGAATCTTTTCCTTCTTATGCAGCTTTCACAAGAAACTTATCCAAAGACACTTACTTGTTTTTGGTTCTTTTTAGAGGATTTCATGGAAATATAACATTGCATTGTCATTAAACAGGGTCATTGCTCGCACTGCTACAGTCTTATCCATGTGGTGCTTTTCTACAAAATTTTGCACTTTTTCTCACACTTTATGCAACTCCCTAATGTCATTTAAAGTGAGTAATTCCTTTGTCTTTTTTTCTTCCTACTCTGAGATCTTCTTTATAACTCCTTGCTGCAGGGAACAACCACAATCAACCACAATCCTGTAGTGAGAGACGCAAGAGAGAGAAAATGAAAGAGAGAGAGAGAGAGAGAGAGAGAGAGAGAGATTGAGAGAAAGAAAGAGAAAGAGAAAGAGAGAGAAAGAGAAAGAAAGAGAAAGAGAAAGAGAAAGAGAAAGAGAAAGAGAGAGAGAGAGATTGAGAGAGGAAAGGGAGAGGGGGAGAGAAGGAAAGAGGGAGAGAGAAAAGAACCACTGGCTCATTTGTGATCATATGACATATGGCACCATGTAATACTCACATTGCAAGAGATTATCTATTAATCAAGTTAAATGTATTATAAATGTTTGCTCCTCTTAATGAACATTCACAGAACATGTTACTCAGAATCCAAGGTTTTGCCATTCACTGAAAAGAAAGTGATTTCAAAAATAGTTCAAACTAAAATGTTTATAGAACAATTTGAGTAATCAACTAAAACTTTAATAGCATTATTAATGGTAAAAGAATGGCTTGTTAAGTAAAATCAGATATAATGTTTTATAAATATTGAAACCAAGAAGTAGAAAATTGTGTTAAATTATATTCTACGGCAATTTGCAAGTATTCATTAATTTAAAGAATAGAAGTTTTATGATCAAGTGATTATATGACACATAAATCAGCATTGTTCAATCTAGTGTGTAAAATTGCTCATCATTTTAAAACTACTTATACTTAAAATCCTATTCAACTAAGAGGGCTATGCATAAGTGAAAACAGCAAGAGACTGTAGAAGGAGTAGTAATTAGAGCAACATTAAGGGAAACCAAGCATTACAATTTTTAAATAAGCTCTTTTTGCTTTCAAGTACAATTTTTGATTGGGAATATTAGTAATCAAGTTAACTTCAAATTTTATCACAAGAAATATTTGTAAATTAGTAAATAATACTTGGAATAGTCATGAGATTTTGTAATGGATATTTGCTGAATATTAAAACCAGATTTTGAAAAAATAATGCAACTGGTAGAAAACTTCACAATAAGTGAAACTGTTAAGAAAATAAATGTAAAAAGATGTAATCATAAAAATTGGTACAGTATCTTAAATGTTGATTTTTGAGACATCAAATTACTATAAATTAATTCAAAATATATTTCATAATAGTATCTGTATACCTTATTTTAAACCCAGTAGTGACAAATTATAAAATTAATTTTTTCACTGAATAAATTTTTTCTATCTTTTAATGCTTCATTTAAAACTAGAAAACTAGAATGTAAGAAGAATACAAAACTTGTTCATACATGACAGTCCTGGGCTCTTGAGAGGCTGTTACTGGAATATGCTGAATTAGTCTACTTTAGCTAAGTACCGCAGACTGGGCAGCGTAATAACAGAAATGCGGTTTCTCCCAGGTCTGGAGACTGAAAATCTGAGTTTGGGTTTTTAAGTAGTACAGGTCTACAGAGGGCTGTTTTTCTGGCTTGCAGATGGTATGCAGCCTTTTCACCATGTCTTCACGTGGCTGAAAGACAATCAAAGGTCAGATTCCCAAACACCATCACCATGGGGACTGGAGCTTCAATATATAAATTTTGGGTCCATATTTATTCCATAGCACAAATTTATTCATAAGTAAGGTCAAAGTAAAAAGATGCCACCATTGACCCCAGAAATACAGCAAATAGAGCATTAGGCCTTTTACAGCGAGTCCATAAGGATATTTTCCATACATTAGATGAAATCACAAATTGATAAATAAAAAATTCTCTTCTGATATCAAGGAGAAACATAGAAAAAAAACAAGAGGATCTTCTGGAGAAAAAGAGAATCTAAAAGACAGATTCAGGAATCAGGAAGAGGAGTGTTGAGGGCCTAGCCTGGATCTGGGGCATTTAGAAAAGGTTTCCCAGAATAAGAAAATCCTGAATTCTTTTCTTTTTCTTTTTCTTTTTTTTGCAATGAGAAGAGAGGTTTCCAGTGACACACAAGTGAAGCCATGAAAAGCAAGGAAGTATTTCTGCACTGCAGGGCACAGCACAGATTATCACTGCTGCACTGCACTCTTTGTAAGTCATACATGGGAGGATACTCGTGAGCATCTCTTTCTGTTTTTCTTTTTTGCATGCTTGGTTTCTACAGTCAGTGGATTTGTTTGAGAGCTCAATTATAATGATTGGGGCATAAAAAAAGGACTTGAGTTGACAATGAATGCAAAAAGAAAAAAAGAAATAGTATAAAATTTCTAATATTATGACTTTACAGCTAGCCTGTACACATCAATACCTAAGCTGAATAGTTAGTATAAATCTGAGGCCGATTCACATTAGGTTGCATAATGGTGACCAGTGTCTTATTACATTTAATGGACCTATATTCTTCTATCTTGGAAAATGGATTCGCTTTGTTAACCATAAAGCTTCAGAGGGAAATTCGTGAAGAAGTAAAATGCAAGAGTCAACCACAACAACCTGGCAAATTGCAATCACCAGAACTGAATAATGTAAATGAGTGACCATAATTTTGTTTTGAATATCTCTGTTTCAATTATAAATTCTAGGTTTCATTTAAACATTGCCACCCAGTACTAAATGAAAATCTTCATCCACTTAGCTAAAAGTTTTTCATGGTAGAAATTTGAATTTGAAGTAGCTCTCTTGAACTGAACTGAAATTATTAAAATCTGAGGTTATTAGGAAGGTTCTATTTTTTTCCTAAATCTGCTTCGCTCCTGACCCAGAGGCATGTGTACATAATACGCTCCTTGTCTATACCCAGAATTTCCACAGCACATATAGAAAGACAAACAGTGGAGATTATGTCATCATGATTACTATTGGATTGTGTTATCAAATTTATATCTTCTTCCTGGTCACAAAAAATTACATTATTTTATACTATAATGCAGTGAATCATAATTGCAACTTAAAAATTGAAGTGTTATAAATATTACAGCCTATATATCGTACTACTTTACAAATATATAGCAAGTACTAAAAATGCAAACTCCACATATGTAATCACTGTCTGAGAGATGTTAAAGTTAAAAGAGACAGGAATTCTACCCTTATTAAAATATAACATGGTAGAGCAAGACAGACATGTGTCTGGTGATGTAACACAGAATATCATTGATTTCATAATGAGTCTATTGGGATTCCAGGAAAAAATTTTTAAAAAACATTGGCATGACAGAGTTCAACTTTGGCCAAGTAGAGTGACTTTGAAAGAATACATATTGAAATTAAACTGTTGAAATTTAATTGAATTTGAGTGACAAAAAATATAAGATTATTTCAGCTATATTTTCAATATGGAAAATGGATACAGCAGTATTAGTCTTGCATATCAAAGGTCAACAAGCTAATGGAACACAGGACAGCTCAACTTATAATTGTAATAACGTCAATTTCACAACTTCCAAGAGAAAAAAATCTTATTGATGAAAACTGAGGTAAGGTCATAGTGTTCTGCTGTATTCCACACCAAGATTTTAGCCATGACCTATGCTAACTTACCAACTCAATCAACATGTCTAAGGTATTAAACAATAAATTACAGGAAGGTTAAAAATAAGATTAAAAAGGATAATATATAGGCAAGCTATGATTTAAATCTTAAATAGAAACATAGAAAAAATTGTTAATTAAACAGTTAAAATTTCACAAGAGGAAAAATTAAAATTAATGAAAAATGTGTGGATAGAAAGATTATTGGAAAGTTACATGTTTTAATGGTAAAACATTTTCTACTTTGAAAAGGAGGAAAAACATTGGAATTATCAAATCTTGCATAAACTATAAAAAGAAAAGCTTCAGTTTAACAATGTATTTATTTTTACATATAATTTCATGCTTTTAAAAAATACAGCAAACAATGAAGCCAGTATGTACAACTACAACGATATATTCACAAAAATGTCCTTAATGAATGGGGGTTTTGCACAATAGTTTAAACAAAGAAAAACAAAACTTTCCTCAAAATATATTAGAGCATATGTTTCTCTGCCTTTGAGCTAGTTGATAATTCTCAACATATGTTAAACACAAAAAATACCAATTTCCACAAATGCTTTTCATAGACAGAGATAAAATAACTTACCTTTATTAACAATAAAGCTAACTTTAAATTTCTATTTTCTTTTTTTTTAAGCACTGTTTTAGTAATTTGTTTTAACCTTATGGTCATACAGATGGCAATGAAAGATGAGCTGTACAATGACTGGTGGAATGTTTACTGTGAGATACTTTATTTTTAAACAAAACCCAAATGTTCTTTTCTTATCAATGTTTTGTTTGATATTATTATGTAATCTAATACCTACTTACTTTCTAGTTTTCTTAATTATTTCTAAAAAACAGTTCATTGCATGGTCTATAATTCCAGCTACATAAGAGACTGAGGCAAGAGGACCGCCAATTTGAGCCTGGCCTGCGCAATTTAGCAACTTAGTGAAAACCAATCTCAAAATAAAGACAAAGGAAGCTTTACAAAGTAGCTTACTAAAAAGGCCCTGGGCTCAGCCCTCTGTACCACAAAAAAGTCAAATTCCTTCTTTCCATACTCAATCTCAATGATGTCCCAGATATAACTACATTCACAGTGACTTTCTTCAATAAGTAGTCAATTATATTGAGCATTTTACAGCTCAGTGTCTCCTTCAAAGGGATTCCCACAGGAGCCTGGCTCCTCTCCTCAGCCCCGCCTCCTAAAGGCCCTTGTACTTCCCAACAGCACCGACACCTGGGAACCAAGCATGACAGGAGTCACTGAGTGACACATGTCTAAGTAGTAGCAGTAGTTAAAATTAACTTTGATTTCCATGTACAAATAACATGGAATTATAATTAAAATTAAATGAAATTAGGCCTGCAAAGTATTTACTTCTACTGTTGCTGTTATTGTTACAGTTAATACTACTGTACCACATAGAATATACCTAAAACATTCATCACTAAAAATGGAAATGTTACCTAGACACAAAATTGTGGGATATGTGAAAATAATCACATTTTTTTATCACAGATTCTGAATTAACTCACTAAAACACATTTTATGAAGACAAACAAACAAGCTTAACTGTTGGCAAATCAGAAGTGAATCTGATTTACCAACAGTTAAGCTTGTATGTGTTGTTAATAGTGAATTAATTTTTGTTCCCTCTACTGACTTATGTTTTAATACTTGGTCATACACTGTGCAATTACTAATTTTCCAGTGCAGATCTGGCCTGATTTATCTATTAAAATTGTAGAAGCTGCAAGAACAGAGAAAAAATGAACAAACAACGAAGAAACAAAGCAAACCACGGTGAACCATGGTAAGTCATGTAAAGGCACAAGAAAGGAGGCAGTGAGGGAGACAGTCCCACTTCCCCTCACACAGTACTGTTTTTCCCACTGCAAGCCCAGGATTTATCATTGCGTTTCTTCACTAATAAATGAATATGAGATGAAAAAAAATCATAAAGAGTCTCAGATTTCCTCGAGGACTGAAGGTCTCATTTTGTGTGCAAAGAAAGGAAAATTGGGAAAAGCATTAATTCTTGAGAAGCATTTTATATACCAACCACAGCAACAAACTTTTAATTTCACAAGAATTTATCAACTTTACTTATTTTGAGGTGATAGTTGGAAATTAGAGATACAGAGAAATGGCTTAGCAAAGATTGGCCCCTTGAGGAAGGAAAAAGGAAATGTGGGGAAGAGAAACATTCCAGCTAAAATAACCATTACAATAAATGAAATAACAATGAAAACTGTTACAGGACACATTCCCTGTATTTAACGGTTATACTTGTACCCTGCTTGAGTAATCTAATGTTTATCTGGGTTTTCTGGTCCATCATTTTTCATCAACCATGAAAAATGTTGTGCGTATATCTCACTTATGTCAGCTGGATCTTGGGTTTGTTTTTGTGATTTGGGGAAGTCCTCTTGGGTTCATCATTTTCTAAATTATTTAAATTTTAAATTATTTAATATTTTTTGTTAAATTCTACTCTAAGTAGAATACCAATAAATTTATTTGATGTTAAAGATAATTTTTAGAAGTAACTCTGAATATAATTTGTTTTATATCTCATATCTTCTTATACTCTTATTCTTTGAGAGTAAACTTAAGAGTTCTCAAAAGTAGCCACACTGGAGCGGTGTTGATTTTGGGTAACAGAAATCTATAACCCATATTTGGAAATTCCTGGACTGGTTTGTACTGAGTCACCACTGTATCTTAAGAGTCACACTTCATGGAGTTTAGTCACCTTCACTCCTAACTTGAAAAATATAATATGGGACTTAGTCCTAAGTCAGTTTCTCAGTTACACTCACATCCCCCTGCCCAGGTTGGTTAGCTACATGTACTCAGATTCCTGGGTCTGTTGCATTCATCTGTTCACCAAATGGATTTTGAGAAAGAATTTCTAGAAAGAGGAATTGAGGTAGAAGAGTCAATTTGTAAAATATAGGGAAATGAGAAACAAATGCAAAAATTGCCACTGTATTCTCAGATAGGTAAAGGTCTCAGGGCATTACTCAATGCTGCTGACTCTATCTGTATGTTTGCTTTCCAGAGAATCCTACCAGTTATCCCCTTCCTTCCTTCAGGCACTTTTACAGATGCTACCTCTTTAGAGGTATGGTATACCGCATTGTTTTATTTTCTTCTTTCAAAACTTTTTAAGGCACTGCTATATACCATGTATTTCTTCTTATCTATTTTTCCTGCCCTATAGAGATGCTATTTTGCTCACCACTGTGTGTTCAGTACCTTGCATATATCTTAAAATATTGTCAAAGCTTAAGTAATATTTACTGAAAGAAGAAAATGACTTGAATATTTTAAAAATTAGACCCATAAAAATTTACTGTAAAGTCAAACATATCTTAGACCTAGACTCACTGATAATGCCATTACAAATCCATCCAATCCATCTCTCTCCATATAGCCTCTCTTTTGTCAAACTTTTTAAATTACACATTCTCTTCAAGTGTTTAAAACAGCTAGACAGCTAGCTCATGAATAATTTCTTATTACAGGTAAAATGAAAGCAGAAGTAGCAATTTCATTCTTAACTGTTAAATTGCAATAATAATTGAAATCATTATGGTTGTTTTTTATCCTAATATGAAATTAGCCAATGTGATCCTGAGGTATAAGGATCACTTTAAATAATTTCAAAAGAAAAAATGGAAAATCACAGACATTGTTTTTCTTATCTGTATGACTTTATGATTAAATTGTAATTGTGAGTAAATGCAAATGGATGCAAGAATCTACTTATTAAATAATTATTAAATAATCTACTTATTAATTAATTATTAAATAATCAAGTTGGGTGATGAAAGCATTATATGTAGTACCACATTGCTGGGTTATTAGTATTCATCTTTATTAATTTTATCCTGCATTTGAATTTAGGTATTCTAAATCAGAAAGATTTCTTATTAAATGCCTGATGGTAGCTGATAAATACGTTGCCCTCTACCCTAAAATTATCCTTTAACCCTATAATAAGACTGAGAAAAGTGAGAGTAGCTGGACACCCCAGAGGAGAGTTGATAGGAAAAACCACCTTTTTGTCCTGCTGAAAGGGAAGAAGGCTGCCGACCTCTTATCTTCCTAAAAAAATCCCTTCCCGACTCCAGCCCTTCAGTGTGTACACAAAATCTCTTACAGTAATCTTAACAGGCTTATGTGTCTCCAATGTATTAGACCTAAACATATCTCTGAATTCCAGATTACATCAGTTTGGACATGTAGATTACCCAGAAAGGCAGCCATCTAGTCTTCCTAGCATCTCCGACTTTTCCTAGAGACCTTGTCTAGGCAAAAATCACTTGGTCCTCTCTATGAAATAAGGAAGTTGGGCCGGGGATTTAGCTCAGTGGCTTAAGCCCCTGCCTAGCAAGCACGAGGTCGTGAGTTCGATCTCTGGTACCAAAAAAAAAAAAAAAAAAAAAAAAAAAAGAAATAAGGAAGTTTTATTTTTCTTTCAAATCAGAGCAATTAACAAAGACTGTATCCCTAATTCTTATATGAAATTAAGAGTGTCAGGAAGATAGGGTTTTACAGGAGTACTGAGATGTCAAGGAATGTTTGATTTCCTTACATAAGTTTAAATAAAGGAAGACCTATTTTCTTTAAAATAAAAATAAATTTTATAAGCATAACTTTTGCATATGTTATGATAAATATAGTTATGTGAGCTTACATGTAAAATATTTGACTGATATAAAATAGATTTATAAGAGTAAAGTTTTAAGTTTGCTTAGACAATACTAATTATCTCTAAAATTGAAATCTGATAACACAACTATATAATATTATTTGGTTTGCTGAATGTGTTTAATTTCAATATTGGAGAAACATGGTTGGCAATAGGAAAAGGAAACACATTATTTAATATTCTCCTATGTGGCACTAAGCCAATATTCTGCAAACCACATTTCTCCCCTGCTATCTGGTTCTCTAAGGATAAAGGGACTAGAAGAAAATTGTAAGTGTAAAGTGGAAGAATGGACTTGTGTCCGTTTGCTCCATGTTACTACTGGCGTTGCTCAAAGTGATCTTCTACTTCAACAGCAGCAGGTAGCAGGGCATGCTTCCAGTTTCCCGTACCACTTCAGAATGCCATAGGCTAAGGAGTAGTAGATGTTTCCTCTTGTTCTTTCTGTACGTTTTTCTTTTGCTTATTCAAGTATTTATGCTGCATTTTTAAAATGTCACAGACTAAAAATATTTTAGATAAAACTTTAAATAGTTCCTTTTCCTGACTTGATAATGACTGGTATAAGTGCTAAAAATAAGTATGCCTCTTATACAGAGGAATTAAACATAGGCTTCAAAACCTGGAACCAAGGTTCAAAAGCTGGAACCAAGGCTCGACCTTCAAAACATGTTCAAGACTTTTTTGAGCCTCAAGTATATGGAGTTTGGTGCAATTAAGCCACTATAGTACTGTGATTTATATGAAATGGATGAGATAATGTGTTCCTATTCATCTTTGTGTATTATAAAATTTTTTATTCTATTTCTTGCGAATTTGTCAAAAATGTGTTAAAATATAAAATAAGAAGTCACATGTGAAAAATTTTGAATAAAACAGACTCAGTATTATAGGTTACCCCCTGAATTCTATTATATAAACATGCACATTCTTACCTAACACACACAGATTCTCAAACTTTATAAGATTAAATATAATTCTGTAATTTATTGACCTAGAATTACTAGAGTAACCCATGCTTCCCTTCATTACGGCACAAATTAAATGAGGCTATTTTTGCTTCACAATTGATATTTCAAAGGAAGCAAGAAAGTACTTTGTAGATAGTTTGTATATGTCTTGAGCAGTTATAATAAAATATTGGTTAAGATTTTTATCTATTACATAATGCATTAAACACTTGTATTACAAGAAAGGTAAAAGTTTCTTTTCTATCTTACATAATCTATTTTTCAGCAGTATTTTTGTGTGGCATGCTATGTCAGTTGGATGAATTTTCTTGGTGAATTATTATAGTACCTAAATGCAAATTCAGGTCAATTTTACATATGATTTGTCTTTTACAAGAGACAGTAGCAGGTAAAATAAAACATATAGAAGTACCAAAATCATCCCAATACTAAATTATATAAAATATTATGCACTTTTTCCATTTTTACCTCCTCAGTTTCCAAACTGTTCTTTTTAATGACTATTTCCAAATTACTAGCTTGATGACATTAAATTAACCACCACATAATGCTTTGATTCTGGCCTTCTGTAAGTGATCTCCAAGTGATCAGTTTTATGTAAGAATTATTACAAATGAAATTATATTCAAGTTTCTTCCAATGTAAACATTTCTGATCTATATCTCTCCATTTTTGAATAGTCCATTTTTTTTGTTTAAAAAAAAACAGCCAGTAGTTCATCTCTCCATATCAAGTCTTAAAATCATTATTTAAAATATCTCAACATGGCTGGTTTATTGGTTTTTCATGCAATCAAGGCACTGGGAAATTCTTCCTATCAAACACACACTTGGTATCACATAATGTGTAAACTGTTCTTGTTACATGGAAAATAAGGTTTAGATGTAGCATCTTTTGATTGGTTGCATAAAAAGCATCTTCTGATTGGTAATATAAACAGCACCAGATTTAAAATGAAGGATTAAAAATAAAAAATTTCTGATGGGTCCAAAATAGCACTTTTTTGATTGGTTCTGTGAAAAGTGATGATTTTATCTCAGTGGCTGGATTAGGAATGTTCCTCTCCTGCAAATGTCCCTCACCCTGTTTCCCTATCTCACGTTGACATTTATTGAGATCTTACAATATATGATCTCCGCCAAGTGAATTGTGGAAAAATTAAGGAAATTGCAGACAAAGATTTAAAACAATGAAAGTTCTAAAGTGTAAATGATCACAGAGTCACTGCAGTACATAAAAAAATGGGAGTGCGACCGACAAATTGCACAAGACATGGCTAGACGTTTGGAAAGTGTCAGTCATCAGGCAATGGCTGCCATTAGGGCAGCAGAGAGCTAAGCAAAAATACTGGAAAAAGGGGGAAGGTTCTGCTCGCTTTAGAGCCCACTTTCTGGGCTAGATCTGAGGTATAAGGTAACCAAGGAAAGGGCTGGGAAAGAATGAAGGCCCTGCCTTAGGGTTCAGATTCTGCTGTTGGATCCACTTTCTGAGTTAAACAGTAGCCAAAGAGCAGGATGGCCACTTCATAGCACAGGTGACTTAGACCTGAGTCATATGCTCAAGAACTTCCTCAACCTCGACCAATTCTGACCCTAGTTACTGCATCTTTGAGTATTCAGATTTGAGCCCTCTGTGGGCTTGGAACCTCGCACAGCTTCTCTAAGGGCCATAAAAGGTTAGAAACTCCACTACCCAGCGAAGGGGCGGAGTCACACTTCTGACTGCAGGAGGTTTACCTCAGCCTCCCGAGGAGGCTTGAAACAACACCAGACCCTCTCGGCGCCCCGACTTCTCACTGGACGGCCCCTACTCTGTGGAGGGCATCCAATCTTTTTCCTTTCAGTCATTGATCCTTCTCCTACTTCCAGGTATGCTACTCAGTTTTCTGTTTAGGGCATCAAGAATTTGGACAAATCCCAAGCAATGCCAAGTCACAGAATTTGGACTTTAGTCACAATGCATGTAAAAGCTTTGATGGGTTTAAAATGTTTTATGGCCAGAACTATAAAAAGAAATACAGGAAAACCTGCAGACGTATGGCCATATGGTCACACTAGTTCCATCTCTGCCATCTCCCTCTCAAACAAAAGAACCAGGTATGTAGCTGGCAAATAGCTTATTTAAATCAGTTATTTACTGCATACTTCCTTATTATTGATACATAAAATATTACAGATATGAGTGAAGATAAATTTCCTACCTGCTCTAAGTTTTCTCATGTTTAAAATGAATGACAAGACTGGCATTCAAAAGACTTTGGCCTATGTAAAAACTGCTTCATTCATTGGTGTAACTTGTATTTGCTTAAGTAAATATTACCAATTATAAGTGTATGTTGATTTCAGGGTATCAAGATTTAATTACATTTATGACTTTTGTAGTATGTAGACAGGACAATTGATTCAAATTTGAACACTCAAATTCAGATTATAATTCTCCACTGTCTTACTGTATTTATTTGTTGGAATATTTCTCATCTTCTGTGAGCCATTTTCTTCATCAACAAAATGCAGCCCCCCGTTCTCTTTCTCTCTCTATATATATATATATATTTTTAATATTTAATTTTAATTTTTGTCCTGGAATAGAAATGTTTTATGCTGTATTCTAGAGATTTTTAATAATCTTTATCGTCCTTTACAAAATACATTATTTTATGGCAAGCATAGCCTCTATTTTAAAAAAATGTGAGGAAAATACAATTCATTTCATGGCTCTCAAGACTTCATAAAATTTCTAGCAAATCTCTTTGATGAAAAGGCAGCAAAAACTGTATTGCTAAATTATTTGCAAGTTATGATATTCTTGATATATCTGTATAAATCTATTCATTTGTGTTTTTCACATTTATTAAAATATTCATTTTCAAACTGTTTTCATTTTATTTCAAGAGAAATATTCACACAATGTAGAGTATTTGTTTTCAAAGAAATTTTTGTTCCTATCAGCTTTTAGTACTGTCTTTGTAGAGCTTTTAAGTGTAACTGATCTTTAGAAAAGGTAGTAATTTTTTTGTAAAAATCTGTATAGGAGAGTATTTTTAGAACTTTTGCTCTTCGTATTGCAAATGGATTTGGATAGGTAGCATTACTGACTTTTTTGTCTTGTACATTTTTAAAGTACTGTGGAGACTCAGAAAACACTGGTGGATGAACAAAATAATTATTATTGTTTTGTGTAAGTAATACTGGGGATCAAACTTCAGGCCTTACACTGCATTCTCATGTCTGAAAGTTCTTACTCTGTCTCTGGGGAAACAAACAATTCGCATTATTTTAAAGGAGGCACTGGCATCTTTTTTAAAAAAATGTATGGTCAGCAGTAGAGTATACAGATAAAGTCAAAACATAGAGAAAATATCTCTCATGTAACGGAGAAGGACAAGAGGATTAGTGATGCTTAGAAAGAGCAGATAAGTGTGGACAAGATTCATTTATTGTTGCGGTCTCTCCTTGGCCTGCAAACGTCTATTTTCATATGACCTCTCTCATACATAAGCATACCCTAGGCGTCTCTTGTATGTTCCTATTTCTTCATGTTCTAACCACATCTGTCTGATCTTAGGGCCCGCCCTACTGGCTTCTCTGTAGCATAATCACCTTGGGGAGTGAAGTATTGGAGGATCAAACTTGAATAGATGCACAATTCAACCCATACTATCTGAGACTGGGGAATATATGTAGGAATTAAGCAGGAACAGAGGAAAAACTGGAGAAGTGATAGAGATAGATGTTCATTGCATCAGTTATAATAACAGGTTCATAGGAATTTACATGTCAAAAAAAGATCAACTTGAACATCTTAAACACGTGCGCTTTATGTTTCAATTATATGTTATTAATTAGTCAAAATACGTGAGAAGAGGTGTGGATTGAGCTATTGTACAATCCATGCTGTAACACAATGACAAGTCATATCAATATGAATTTAATTTAAAGGACATATCCCAAGCCAGACTCAAGATCCTTCTTTTAGTAACATTAGAAAAAAATATTTGAAAAAAAAACATAAAACACAGAAATCTCCTGTTGGAATAAGAATTTCCACAATCTGATCATGAAGTCATTTCGTTATATATAAAAAAGAGAAATGAGTCATTTAATCAAACAGTTCAATCTATTTTCTGTGTGGCTTCTTAGTGAAAACAATTTCTGGAGCAGTTTTAAGGAGGGATCAATGGAAAGGTCGGCGTTCTGGCACTCAGGGATCCTGAGGAACAAAGAGATCACATGTAGGAAAACTTATCTACCTTCGGATTAAGTTCCAGGAACACACAACTTCCTAAAGTAGCTCAGTGAAATTTAGGAATATGTCACTTTTCCACTCTATTGAAAAATGGCAGCAATCAATGAAAATAGAGTTACAATGCATGCTACAAACAAGAATGAATTACTTAGTTCTATAGATTATCTTGCTGAGTGGTATTGTCTAAGTTCCCCTTGTATCCACAGGAAATACTCACCCAGATCTCCGGAGGGTATTCTAAATCATAGAAGGACCCTTGGTATACTGTGTTTTTTTCTCTTAATATAGACCTATGATAAAGTTTAATTTATAAATTTGGACAGACAGTAGATAATACCAATAATGATACAACATAATGACCAATAACATGTACTGTTTGAACGTGATCACCGTAACAGTATAATGGTACATTTGCCCAGTGAGACAGCCACTGCTTTAACTAACGGACACCCAGCGCGCGGTGTGGATATGATTGACAGAGGATGGTTTAATTCCCCCGTGGGTGATACAAAGCAGCGGAGCCTGAGCTCTCACTGTACGATTTGGAATGGCATGCAATTGTTTATTTCTGAAATTTTCCATTTTCGTGACTATCTCATTTATTTATTTATATTTTTGCAAGTACATTTGTAGTGCATAATTCCACATTCTATACGAGGAGTTGGTACATGTATGCCATACATTTGAATTTCTTTCTTCATCACCCACATCTCTCGATCCTTTCCTTTTTACTTATTTTTGCAGTACGTGGTTGCAGTACATAACATTAACATTTATTGTGTGAAGGCAGCACCTGCACATTTAATGTTCTCAGACCACAGTCGACCACAAGGAACTGAAACTGAAAAATGTGGCCATAGATAAGGCGTGACTGCTGGATTAGGACCGGCATAGTCTCAACCAAACACGCAAAATATTAAGATGCATTAATTAATGATTTGCTGGACTCTTAATTTTGGGGTCAGTCAATGTAAAATACCAGACCTTTACTGAGACATCTTTTTCCTTGAAAATTTTTGCATCAAAATGCATAAAATACAGAAATGAGGCAGGAAGCTTTGAGATTAAGAACGGAGGCACAGGGCTTGTTCTACATTATTTTCTCCACGTGAAATTAGTGCCTCATTCTTTCCCATGTTAGTGACGCAGTGTGTGGCTGACGCTAGATGGCGCTGTGCCGCTTCAGTTTAACAGTCTTCCGGAATGACAGGCATTTTGTCAGCGTGTGATTCACTTACTGCATATGCTTTTTAGTGTGAGATCAGTATCTCCTAGAAAACAATTGCTTGCTCATGAAATTTAACTTAGGAAGATGTAAGTTCATTTTCTTTTCTAGTTTTAAACTTGCGTACTTGCGTTTGAAACACTGTTGGCATTTATCCTTAAATACTAACGCACATTCACATTTTGCCAGTAAGGTACTCTTCAGAGTATAAGGAAAATGGAATCTAACAGGGAAAAGGGAAAAATAATTCTCTGCCTGTTGATGTTATTTTTAATATACTCTAGCACCAGATTAATATTTCTCTAAAACTGTATCATAGAAGACCAATTCTTTTCTTTTCAAATTTTAATTAGCTCTTCAAATCAGAATTTTATTCTGCAAAATGAATAGCATTTAAACGTAATGCCTAAATTTGAATATAATAATGACAACAATTCATTACTGACCAGGACAGCATCAATGATAACATTTTGTAGCCATATAAATTATTTTGCAAACATGTTATATATTAACACCAAAAACTTAATCTCTGACTACTTAGTTCATGTATTCTTTTGATCTGTAAAACTCTTATTTTTTCCACTTGAGAAAATATCAACCCATATTTCAGAACCTGGTAAAAGTCAGTTTTTCAATGAACTTATCCAAATCTTCCAAAGTGAATCTCTTGCGTTCCCACTGTGAAAAATACACTTCTTGGCAGTACTTGGGGGGTCCTGTTATCTCATAGTTACTTTGGTAAATATACATTAGCTGTAAACATATAGATATTTCAGAGTTAGGGTCAACATTTTTACTCAACATTTTGCTCATTTTGACTCAGTGTTCTTAAAGCAGGATAAAGGGTAATCCTGTAATAAATGTTCATAAACTGACATTCTAAAAGATAATAAATATGGATATCTTGACTCAAGCTCATACTTACAATTTTATGGATAAATAAAAATCTCTTCACTCTATATCTGTAGGTATTTTATGATGAATACTCTATAGTTTATTTCTGTATTCTTTAATATATTTGTGTTGTAAGCTTCCAAAACTCATGACTATTTTGATTGAGAATCTTATGTAATTTCCACATGAAACATTCTGTTCCTTTTGGAACAAGCCATTCTCAAAAGTAATTAAATTTTATTATTTCCCATGTATCGCTAGGACAATTTATGGGAAAATCTGGAAACTAATTAAGCTTTGGGTGTAAATTAGTTCAGGCAGCTAAAGTGGCAGGGAAAGGTGGAGAAGTTCCACCAGTTTTAACAGTGAATGTGTAGTGAAGACAATTACTCTTACTTAAAAATATATTTTAGGCAGTGGTATCTCGGGTAAGGAACTTAATTTTTTCTATAATTCTGTTTGCAGAATTCATTCCAAGATGTTGATTGCAACCAGAATCATGGAAAGAATTAAGCTTGTGAACAGAAGTACCACACTTAATCTGGAACAAGAGAATGAGACTAATTTCCAATTCCATTGGTTTGATAAAAAGTATTGAGATGGTTTGATAAAAAGTATTGAGATGTTAATGCAACCAGGAGTTTCAAGTTAACACTATAGGGATATCAGGGATATCGTCTACTAACTTAACATGTGTCATCATCGTTTCCTGTGATGAACCAGAGAGTAAATATTTTCAGAGTTGCAGGCCATGCATTTTTGCCTAATTATCCAAATATTTCTCTATTGCATAGGCAGTGATAGGCCTGACTGGCATCTGCCTCCCACCCCATCCCAGCTGCCTGAGTTCCTGGATCCTCTGTTCCAACCCTGAGGAACAATGGCTGCTCTGCTCGCGCACGCAGGACACCCTCCCCACCTACTAGGTCACAGGCCCCCAGCAGAATATTAGCCAATGCTGTGTGACTCAGTATTCAGCTACTCTCGCTTCCCCAATCTCACGACAACTCTCATATTGCTGCACTTAAGCTTGTCCAAATAAACCCCTGAATCTGATCTCTAAAAGACCCTGCTCAATAAATGGGACCGACTCCTTTGGAGTGACTTTAAGAGGTCCTGCTGGGAACCTCAAACTCAGGCTGACTGTGTTCCTTTAGGTCACCATTTAACTCTAAAAGAGAGAAAATGAATGAATGGGGTTTTCAGATTTGACCCATAGGCTATATTTGCTAATCACAAGTTATTAAAGTAAAAATAAACATTTGTAATAATTTAACAGGAACTGTGTAAAGATTAGATTTAAATATGTTCATAGCTGCTGAGTTTTAGCAAGTAAGTGTCTAAATTTAAATTTAAAGTCGTAGCTTAACATCTATTTCAACTCCTAAAATGACTCTATGAAGACTTAAAAAATTTCAGAAAGGATTAATTTCTTTTTGTTTCTCTCAAGCATATCATTCCCTCCTATAGCCATAGTGCATACTGTATTGTTCATTTCATACATGTAAATTTCCTGTGAATATTTCAAGTCAAGACTTCTGCAATCATAGATATATAATCAAGTACCTGATGACTATTTCAAGTAGAAATATCAAGTACAATGTGTGTCAAGCTAAAAACCATTCCTTTTTTACCTAAACATGGATATCATTTGTGTTTCATTTACTGATACTCACCTGTAAATTGTCACGAACCTGAGATTCATTGTTAATCATACTTCTCATCCATAACTTTAATCCCATAATATATTCCAGTGAAATTTACATACATGTTCAACCTATGCTTTCTCTTCATATCCACTGCTTCTGTCCCTGTTAGGCCTTGTCTGAGATTTTGGAAGAGATTGCAGACTTTAGTCTTAAATCTCTGTATACTTAATGCTCTGACAATACCTGAGTAAATTTTCTTGAAGACAGATCTGTCTATGAAAGCGCTTTATAAAAGCGTACACTTCTAACACTTATTGAACCATTTTCATAAAACAGCGCACAACATTCGTATTTCATTACATGAAAACCCTATTTCGCCACAATCTTTCTTTCAGATCTCATTGCTAACAACTTCTCTACCTGAATTCTAAGAATTCTATAAATAGCTGCTTACAGTTTCTTTAATATGATGCTTCAATTAATATGATGCCTCCATTCTTTAATCGATACTATGACACCCTCCTTAAATACCCTTCCTTCCTGTACATGATTCATGCTCCACATTCTGAAAAAGCTGATTCATTCCTTGTTGGGCAAAGAGCTTTCTACGGCTCAGTCAAGTCCAGATGAGTATTCTCTGATCTTACACATGCATTCATTCTTCCGTAGTATCATTTAACAGATTCGTAATTATATTTGTAAATACGTGTTCCCATTGCCATTGTAGAATGCACAGGCATGCTTGTATTTTTGCCTGCACCCTCAATTCCTTGAACAATGTTTGGCGCACGGAGGCTCCCAGGGACATTTCTAAATGAATAATTAATTTCCCCCTTTACTCTGGAAAGTCTTGTTCATGTGAGGATCATTTATAACGAATGTTACAAAAATGTTACCTTTTCTTCAAGGTAGTGACCGTTGAGTATATTCTACAGATGGAATCAAAGTGAAGATTTTCTTTTAATTAGATAACAGAGGATCCAGTAACTGCTTAACCCAGGAAGACGGAAGTTCCAGAACAAGTGAGATCCCAGATCGGCAGCGTGACAGCTCATGGAAGGGCGCAGTCTCAGGGTGCGCCGCACTGCTTCAGAAACTGGAGCCCAGGGTCCAAAAGCCGTAGCAAAGGCCGGAGCTCTTCAGCCAGGAACACGCTGCCTTCTCTGCCCTTGTTACACCCAGGCGTTAAGATACTGGTAGGTGTCACCCACATCTGGGCTACGTCTTCTGCCCTCACTTTCCTGACTTACATGTCTTTCATACCCAGTCATGCCCAGAACTATGCTTTACTAATTTCCCGTAATGGTTTTTTAATCCATTCAACTTGGCAACTGTGATTAAGAATCATAATGCTGTAAGTTATTAATATGAGAGTCTCAAAGTACTTTTTAAGTATTATATTAAGATATATAATATACATTAAGAAATACAAATCTAAATGTATATGTAAAAATGAAAAGATAAGTTAAAATAATAATAAATCCTAAAATGTCTTTCTCCCTATTATTTTATCATACCATTCAATGTAAAAAATCCTTCATGTGGTAAAATTATCATCAAGAAGAAAATGAAGCATCTAATTCAGTATTGATGAGAATCTTTTTAAAAACAGAAACAGAAGGAGCATCCACAGTCTGAAGCCATTTTTGCATTTGAGTTACCATACACGAATGAGGCAGGGGTACTCACTGGAATGACTCATGGAATCATAAAACCAGGGTACGAATCTGGATTCTACTCTTTGCTAGTTGTATAACAGTAGCCAGATGATTAAATGTTGGCTCTATAAATTCACTTTTTTTTAATGGTACTGGGGATTGAACTCATGACTGATGCTTGCAAGACAGGTGCTTATACCGCTGAGCTAAATCCCTGGCTCTGTAAATTCACTTTTAAAAGGCAACACTCATAGCAACCATGTTTAGTGAAAGAATCTAATGAAAATATGTGATAGAATAGGTTGGGCTATGATACATAATAAGAGCAATTCCTAATTTTTATTTTGATATACCACTCAAATTTTAGAATCCACTGATCAACAAATATTACCGAATACATTATTTTTACTCAATCCAGAAAAAAACTCTCTTTACAGTTAATATTTGCTATAGATTTTTCTACTTATAAAATTAATAAAAATATCTAATTAATTACTTCAATTCATATGTGAAAAAATCAGGACCTAATGGAAGTATTCCTTACCCCATATTCATTCAAACATTTATCTCTACTCTTCTAATTTGAAGCAGAATAACATTTTGCATCTCACCCTCATTTAACATGTTTTAAGCAGATTCTCTATTAAATGCTATGTGCTCAGAGTGTATGGTCCTTAATCCTCCCAGATTTTAGTGTCAGGCCATTAGGAATCTAACACCCAGAGGTGGCAGCAACTTACTGGTTAG
This sequence comes from Dolichotis patagonum, assembly GCA_004027295.1. Classification (NCBI taxonomy): domain Eukaryota; kingdom Metazoa; phylum Chordata; class Mammalia; order Rodentia; family Caviidae; genus Dolichotis; species Dolichotis patagonum. The sequence goes on from PVJX010001676.1 coordinate 42,773, forward strand.
TTTGGTCAGTGTATATTGCCTCTTCATGACTCATTTACTAACGCACAGGAATATAAATCACACCTGGTAAGAATGACTCAGAATAACATAACAGAACATCCATTAAAATTCAGCTCTGAGAGGAGGAAGCTTATTTAGCTCCCATAACCGGAAGGTCAGAGAGAGGCCAATGGAAGCTGGCACCAAATCAGCAGCACAGTAATGTCACGGCCAACACTTCTATGATCTTCTTTCTTCTCCATTCTTCTTATCTGATTGTCTTCAAATGACTGCTTTAACTATTGATAGTATTTTGGGTAGTGAGGTAAATGTGATCAGACATGATCATGTGACAATTCTCCAAAATGAATGAAATGGCTAAGCATCATGAACACATTCTAATAGATTTTTAAAACTGAAATATATGCAAAAAATGAAAGGAATAAATGCCTTTGTTTATTTTGTCTGTTTGTCTGTCTACCTACTACTTAGCCATCTATCTATTAATTTTTAAGCAGGGATACTCTCCTCAGGGTATTCTAGAACCACAGAACCATGGCTTGGTGCAAAGTTTTCCATCTTATTCCCCACAGCTCTAAGGAAGAAATAGACATTGAGAGAGTACATAGCCATAGCTGGTGGTCAAGTTGTCTGACTTATAGACAATAAAAGAATTCAGTGTGATAATCTGGAAGCCAAGCCTTTAAAAAGAGCCCTGAGCAGAGTGAACTCCCAGACAGAGGCTGTTATTATTATCTGTAGCAATGGAAAGTATCACAGTGCTATAGATATTTATATTAACATACAAAATGATATCAAGATATCTCTAGTTACTCCTTGGGGCATGTATATGATTAAATTTGCCTTTTCCTTTGCAAGATGATAAAAAAACTATGAGCAGAAGTTCCATGTGTGACTCCTGGGTGGCAGTTTTAAAGAGTGGTGTTACATACCATGTTCACATGTCCTTCGTGATAGCCTGCATCATTCCTGGTGGTACTGTGTGAGCCTGCATCCTGCAGAAACAATGGTACCCAACTGTGACAAACCTGGATCATCAGAGGGACAGGATGTGTGGTTATAGTCCAGAAAATGTTGGTGTTGCTTCCTAACTGTAAGGTATCCCAGTCTGTTCTGCTGCATAAACCAGCCCTATTATTCTTTCCATAGGCGTAGTGGTTATGAAACAAATAGTGAGAGCAATATTTACTTTATATACAGAATATATCTTTTCTCTTTAGATGAGCAAGGAACATCTACAGAAAATGAATATTATTACTCTCTCTTGAGTTTAGGTTTCTCACGCAAATTGATAAGTCAAAATTTTATTTTATTTAGTCAAATGGTCCTCCTCCTTGAAGAAATCCTGGGATTCAAGATTTATCCTTCTCTGCCTGCTCCTGCCTTGGTTGCCAGGGGCATCACAGCTCGGCTGCAACACCCTTCTCATAATATCAGAGAAATGAGCAGTGATAAAGGGTGGGAAAAGAGTTTTAGTCAACACAGGCGTGCTAAAAATGACAGATAAAGAGGTTCAAGGTCTGTCTCTGAGGGACAACAGAAACTCTGGGCTTGTATAGAGAACAACGACAAAGGCCAGGCCTGTTGGTTTACATAGCTGAGGGGCAGCACAGTTGGCAGCGCAATGATACCGGTCCAACTTCAGTCTGGTTGAGTGGTACTGATTAGAGGTATGAGTTCATCAAGGGTGGTCGCTTAGGTTCTGCTTTTCCTGGAATCTAAGGTGGCTGCGAATTTAGGACTTGAGACTTCTAGGAATTTCTCCAGAAAGTCTGGAACTGGACACTACAAAAGCTGGCAGCTGATTTTCCGTACAAATTACCTGCTGAAAATTACCTTAATTACTCTTATTTTGTGTGCCCAGTCTTGAAAGGGAATGAGATAGACTAGGAAAATTTAATCATAATATACTTTGCAACAGAGACACTGCCTGAGTGGTGATCATGGGCTACCTGCAGAGATGAGCAGATCTGTCCCAAAGTTTCAGAGTAACAAGAGACCAGCACACAGACAGATGCTGTGTTTCATCATACTTTTCGTTACCCACTAGGCATGTGCAGTTATATCCTCTAAGGCTCTGTTAGACCATCTCCTAGACTTCATCTCTATCTATGGCTGTGTGGCAAAGAAGAAGAAGAAGAAAAAGGAAAAAACAAAACAAACAAACAAAAAAAATGCCAAGCTTTTTTGTGGTCCAGACAGAAAAATGGTTCGTTATCAGCAGCACTCAGTTTCAGGGAAAATTTAGATATATGGTTCCTCTAACAGCAAGGGAAGAGAAGGGGAGAAAAGGGCTATAAAGAGGGTGAAAAAAGATTTCAATAGATGATTAGTCTTTGCTACCCTCACATTTCAACTCTGCAATCTGTAACTCTGAACAGGTTTCAGTGGTTTTTGTTTGTTTTGGTCTGTCTGATTTAATTTAATTTAATTTAATTTAATTTAATTTAATTTAATTTAATTTAATTCAATTATTTTACAGATAGGCACTCCTTATATAACTCCTGCTTTTGATCTCACCATGTAACCCAGGCTGGCCTTGAACTTACAGTGATCCTCCTGCCTCAGCTTCCTCCCTCATACAGGGATTACAGGTTTGTAAAGTCATGCCTGACTTCACTGTGTCTCAATAGAAATATTCACTTTGGTCACTCAGCTATCCCCAACCATCTTCAAGCATTGACCATCACTTTTGATGCCATCAGAATTTGTGAAAATAACTAAATCTATCTTGAGGAAACCAGTGGGGAGAAGCCATAAAAATTGTTCAGAATGCTTACATTACACATTCTTATTTCCTTAAACACTTCATCAATGGTATTTTCTTAGATAATAATTCAGTCTCAGCCTCTGTACTGATGCTCACTGTTTACAATAGAGATTTGAGTCATAACAGAGGATTGTTAAGCATATAAAACATCAAATCAGAATGCCATTTGAATTAAGTATAATAAGTCAGTGGTTGCTGTATTCTCTATATTATTTACAAGTGTCCTATGAAACTTTATTTAGTGGGTAAGGACCATTTTGGGTTTCACAGTTGTTCTGCAATTGTTCAAAAGACAATTAAAATAGTTAACTTGGTTAAATAATTTAAGGCCATATATAAACTAATTTGTGGTATACATTTTTTCTCAATAGCCAATGATGTATAATTTGAAAATAGTTTTGGAAAGTTTACTTGTATTTAAGGACAAATAGATAAGAACAAGGAAGTGGAGAAGCATAAAGCTTTGCCTCGTTATTTCTTTCTTAGTCCCTAAAACATAGATTGGCAAATCAGATGCCTTGTTTTTCCTTTTTATATGTTTTTTAACTGATTCCAAACAACGAAAATGTTGAATATGGTGTCTTAATTACTTTTCTTTTGTGGCTGAGACAAATATCCAACACTCAGAGTTAAAGGAAGAGTTATTCAGCTGATTGCAGAGATTTCGGTTTGTAGTCGGCAGGTTTCAGATGGTGACCTAGCCTACAAGAATCACAGATGAGAAACAGCTAATGGCAGTTAGAAGGTGGCAAAGCTAGCAAGAGACCATGGCAGCATCTTTATGACCCTTTTATCTTATGTAGACTACTTAGGACAGGTAACACACACGTAATCCTGGTAACCTTGAGCCTAGCATTTCACCATCAATCAATTCAGCCATTGCATAATCTCAATCTAGCCACCCCTGAAAAAACCCCACATATGACCATGTGAGGCATTGGGGGTACTTCATTTTAAATGTTTTTTTACATTTTACTTTAAAGAGGGTAAAATTAAGCAGAACAAAACAGATCATAAGAAAACAAAGAGACACAGATTTCAAAGCAAGACAACAGGAAATCTTCACTGTCTATCATATTGTCTCCTGTTTTCTTCCAAATAGCTGTCCATATATTCACATATGATGAATTCATACAAAACAAAATAATATTAAACTGATCAGAACAGGATGATGAAGGCATTTTAGGTCTTCAAACCAGAGAACAGGGAAGTCAACACTGGCTGCCATAATGTCTCTCGTTCTCTGCAAAATAGCTGTTCATATCTTCATGTATGTTGAAATTAAAAATAAACAGACTAAAATCACTCTGATAAAAAGAATAATAGTATTGCTGGATTTCACATCATGACACTATGGAATCAGCACTGGGTACCTTAGTGTCTCTTTATCTTCAAAGTAGCTGTTCATTTCATCATGCATTATATAATCAATTCTCATAACCTGTTTAGGAGAAGTTCTACACATGCATGAATGAGTATCTACGTGTATACATAAGCTTTCCATATTAGAGGGAAAAACAAAACCAAAACAAGACAAAACAACACGAATTCCTAGAAAAACATGAATGAAAAAGACAAATAAACAACAATAGCAAAGAGCCCACAGCATTGACAATACAGGTTTTCAAAATAAGGTGGTATGAGCATATAGGGTTGTTATTTTACATAATGATCTTTGAGAGTTCCTCAGCTCACCATACAATAATATGCACAATTGTTCTAATCCTATGACTGTTAACTATTTTGTTCGAAGAACTTACAGAGTTTGTAGCCCAATCATTTTAGCTATCCTAAGTGTGCTTACATAATTTTAGATATTTTTTCTTTTCCCTTCCTTTTTCTTTTTCCTTCTGAGATATTATTTTTCTGCTTTAAACAGATTGTTATCCATTCACTGTATTTATTGATTTTTTTGTAACTTATGTACTCTTACCATTTCTTACACTAGGGAAACTATGGTATTTACACACGTGATTTTGATTTATTTCACTTGTGAGTATGGTCTCTAGTTGCTTCCATTTACTTATAAATATCTCAATGTGATCATTCTTTATAGGAGGGTAGTATTCCATTGAGTAAAAATACCACATCTTTTTATCCATTCCTCAGTTGATGGATATTTAGGTTGTTTCCAAATCTGGCTATTACAAACTGTGCTGCTATAAAAATGGGTGAACATATATCACTGTGGTATGATTTTTTCAGTTCTTCTGGGAATATGCCCAGAAGTGGAATACTGGGTCAAATGGGACTTTCAATCCCAAATTTTTGAGGAATCTCCAGACTGACCTCCATATTGGTGGCACCAGTGTACACTCCCACCAACAGTTCAGAAGAGTTTCTTTTTTCCCACAGCCTCTCTAGCATTTGTTGTTGGTAGTTTTCTTAATCCTGGCCATTCTTTCTGGGGTGAGATGGAAAATCAGTGTGGTTTTAATTTGCATTTCTCGAACGACCAATGATGCTGAACATTTTTTCATATACTTATTTTCCATTTGTATTTCTTCATCTGAGAACTGTGTATTCATTTCAGATGCCCATTTTTGGATTGGGTCTTTGAATTTTGGAGATCTGATTTTTTAAAATTTTTTATAGAAGCCCTTTGTCTGAGGGACTGTTCACTAAGATCTTTTTCCCAATTTGTGGGTTTTCTTTTCACTAGCTGGAGAAATCTTTTGACATGCAAAAACTCTTTAATAGGACACAATCCCAGTTACTGATTCTGTGAAGTATTTCATGTGCAGCAAGTCATCAAGAAGATTATATACCATGACCAAGTGGGATTCATCCAAGGAATGCAGGGATGGTTCAACATATGCAAATCAACAAATGTAATCCACCATATCAACAGGGCCAAAATAAGAACCACATGATCATTTCTATAGAGGCAGAAAAAGCTTTTGATAAGGTCCAACACTTATTCATGATAAAAGCCTTACAGGAAATTGGAGTAGATTGTCTTTACCTCAATATGATAAAAGCCATCTATGACAAACCAACAGCCAGCATCATATTAAATGGCCAGAAACAGAAAGCTTTTACCCTAAAATCAGAAACAAGACAAGGATGTCCCTTATCACCACTCCTATTCAATATAGTACTAGAAATACTAGCCAGAGAAATTAGACAAGAGAGAGAAATAAAAGGAGTAGGATGGGAAAAAAAGAAATTAAATTATTACTATTTGCAGATGACATGATACTTTACATAGAAGACCCCCAAAACTCCATTGAAAAACTCCTAGGTATAATAAATAAATTCAGTAATGTAGCTGGATACAAAGTCAACACTCAAACATCAATAGCATTCCTATACACAAACAACAAAAACCAATGAGATAGAAATAAGAGAAGCCACACCCTTCACAATGGCATCCAACAAAATGAAATACTTAGGAATCAATCTAACAAAAGAAGTAAAAGATCTATTCAGGAAAAATTATAATACCCTGAAAATAGAAATTGAAGAGGACCTCAGAAAATGGAAAGACATCCCTTGTTCATGGATAGGAAGATCAAACATTGTGAAAATGACCATCTTCCAAAACTGTTACACATATTTAATGCAATTGCAATCAAATTACCATTAGCATATCTCACAGATCTAGAAAAATCGTTCCTCAAATTCATCTGGAAACTGAAGTGACCTAGAAAAGCAAAGACAATCCTGGTCTACAAAGGCAAAGCAGGAAGCATCACAATGCCTGACTTGAAATCATACTAAAAAGCTACTGTGATAAAATCAGCATGGTACTAGAATAAAGACATACCTGAAGATCAGTGGAATAGATAAGAAGATATAGCCTTAAATGCAAACACTCTCAGCCACCTTATCTTTGACAAAGTGGCCAAAAATATTCACTGGAACAAAACACTTTTTAATAAATGTTACTGGAAAAAACTGGATTTTCAGGTGCTAAAGACTAAAATTAGATCCATGCCTATCATCATGCACTAAACTAAAGTCAAAATGGATCAGATATCTAAATATTAAAACAGAAACACTAAATACTCTGAAAGACAAAGTAGGTAGAAATCTTGAAGACATAGGGATAGGCAGAGAGTTATGAACAGAAATCACACTGCATGGGAAATGCTTCACAGAATCAACTGGGATCTTGTCTTATTAAAAAGGCATTGCATGTCAAAGGAAATCACCATCAGAGTAAAAAGAAAACTTATAAATTGGGAAAAAAGTTTAAACAACTGTCCCTCAGACAAAGGACTACTATTTAAAATATATAAAGAATTTTTAAAAACCAAGCGACTAAAATTCAAAGACTTAATCCAAAACTGAGATGAATAGGCACTTTTCAGATGAAGAAATAAAATAGCAAACAAATACATGAAAAAAATGTTCAATATCATTGGTTATTTGAGAAATGCAAATTAAAACAATACTAAGATTCTACCTCACTCTAGAAAGAATGGCTATCATCAAGAAATTAACCAATAACTAATGGTGGTGGGGCTGTGGTAATCTTTCCCCATTATTGGTGGGAGTGTAGACTAGTGCAACTATTGTGGAACTGAGTGTGGAGATTTCTAAAAAACTAGGGTTAGAGGTCCCATTAGGCCCAGCTATTGCCCTTCTGGGTATTTTCCCAGAAGAGTTAAAAAAATCATACTGCAGTGATATATGTGCACTTATATTTTATAGTAGCACAAATTTGTAATAGCTAAATCTTGGAAGCAACCCAAATACCCATCAACTGAGGAACAGATAATAAATATGTGATTTTTTATACAATGAAGTACTACTCAGTTATAATGAAGGATAATTTAGAGGTTTTATAGGTGTAAAAACGCAACCTGAGACCACATTCATAACTGAAAAAAAATCAGACTCACGTGTGTAAGCATCATATTGTCTCCCTCATGTAAGAAGCTGAAAAATTAAATAAGATTCAAAATGTACTATATATATTGTGAAAGGGAATGACACTGCTAAAAAGGAAAGAACAACTATGATGGGGAAAAAGAGAAATGAAGGAAAGGAAAAAATATGTAAGATACCTAAGATAATTGTAACATTGATTGTATTAGTTCAGGGAAAGAAACTGTGATGGCTTATATTGGTTGCTCTCCTTTGCATGCCCAAAAGTTGTAATCCGAGCAACATGAAGATAACAACATGTAATATAGTGACTATTGTTAATTTCCTATCAGCTTGCTTTGAAATTCTATATCATTTCTATTTTCATTATTTTTTAAAATATTTTTAAAATAAAAATATAGAAGTACCTAAGATATTTGCTGATGATTGAGAAAATGGTAATGAGAAAAAACAGTAGTATGAGTTATAAGTCACTTTTAATATATGTACTTTGGTACACTATAGGTCTAATCACTATTTCAAAACAAAACCTTGGAAAACACCGTGGAGAATAAAGTCAGAGAGGCAGGTAGATTTTTTATGTCCATCTGCTAAGATTCCAAGCCCTAGTTCAGTCAATAAAACAGTGCTGTCAGCAGATTCACATAGGAGATTAATGTAATTAATCATCTGACTTTTAAGTAAAAAAGTTATCTTGCCTCTTCTGGTGGATCAATATAATCATGTGAATCCTTTAAAACAGAAGAAGAAGGCTAAAGAGAACACCAGAGCAATACAGCAGAACAGGAAGGAAAAAAAGATGAGGCAGAGGGGAAAGTTAAAGAGCATCCAAGTATGAGAATTATCTCTGTCCTTTATGACTTTTAAATATATCATAGCCAAGAAATGTGAATCTCAGTGATCATATTAGTGCTGGAGGACTGTGGGACCTCCGGAAGGTAGGACCCTGCAGGAAGTCCATCAGAGGCATGCTTCCTTTGGTCCTGGCCATGAAATGAGCAGTTGGTTCTGTATCACACTCCTCACAGTTGCCACCCAGCATCTCCACCAGAGGGAACACTCAAGCGTCAACAGGAGCCTCAGAAACTGTAAGTAAAAATGCACTTTTCCTTTTTGTAAGTTATAGTACTTTTAAAATTTTTACCTTTCATTACTATGTGTTTGAAGTATGTAATGATCCTTTATCATGGGGAGTTGGTACTCATAGATAATATATGTAAATTTTTCATAGATTCTTTATGTCCACCTCCTAAGATTCTGGGTCCTTGTTCAGTCAATAAAACAGTGCTGTCAACAGATTCACATAGGAAATTAATGTTATTAATCATCTGACCTTTAAGTAAAAGAGTTATCTTACCTCTTCTGGTGGTTCAGTATAGTCATGTGAATCCTTTAAAACAGAAGAAGGCTTTCCTCTGTCTCTTGGTCTCCTTCTCTGTTTCAAAACATCTGTCTCCATATTTCCCATTATCTGCCTTTTATTTTTCTATCTGTTGGGTTTCTCAGATAACTTGCAGTTTGTAAGCTTGCATGTCTGATTTATTTCACTTAACATTACGGTCCCAGGGTGGATCCATTGTCCAACAATTGACTCAAATTTATCCTTCTTTATGGCAGAGTAGCACTGTATTGTGCATAAATACCTTACTTTCTTTATCTATTCATCTATTGTTGGACATATAGGTCACTTCCAAGGTAGCTATTACAAACTGTGTTGCTAAAACATGGATTTGTATGTGTCACTGTGATACTATGATTTTAACTCTTTCAGGAAGATACCTAGGGGGAAAATAGCTGGGCCCAATGGAATATCCATTTTTAGTTTTTTGAGGAATTTCCATATTTAAGCATTTTCTTGTAGATACAGAAAGCTGAGTAATTCAGAAACTGAGGTGCTTTTCAACTGCATCAGAGAAGAGAGAAAACAAACACAGTTGTATGCACTTGGCAGTGATCCTAATAGGTAAGCTACTGGAGTGAACTCGGAGATACTGTTCCCCGGAAGTCTATGGTGGTCAACTGGCTTCACTGGACACATGTAGATGAATCCAGGCTGACAAAACCACAAAGATAAACTAAAGAATGAGACATAGCCTAAAACCATATGGGTCTAGAGACAAATTTTCTAACAAATGTGTGCTCAGGGATTTTTTTTTATTATCTCTCTAGGACAATCTTAACTCCTTAACTTAGGTATACTTTGCCAAAATTGGAGGATAGATATGTGGCTAGGAAGTCAAACAGGTGAAAAGAAGAATGTTAATATTTCCATGTGCTGAGAATATCAGGAAAGAAGTTAATTTTTGCTTGTCACTAGGTTTTGCTGCTTTGGACATTTTACTCACTAATTTTCTGGAAAGTTCTAGACTTCTGCTGCAAGTGTTTACTCTGATATAAATAATGGATTAAGAATTTCTGCATTTTTATGACAATATTCCCCAATCAATATCAGTCTTTCCTTTATTCTTTTCCTCCTTTCTTCTATCTTACACTCAGACTTAACCAAGAAATTTTGGAACCTGGTGTCCATAATTTATCATAGTTCACATAGCAAGTACAGTATTTCTCAAACAGAAGAATTTCAAGAGCTTTACTGAACTTTACATATATTCACTGAATTATAAAACTGGATGGTATAAAACATATTTATCAGTTTCCACTAAGCACTATCCTAAGGTTTGTAATAATATAGTTCCAAAAATATCTAATTTGGTGTCCATTGGGGATATAACTAACCTATCACTGCAGTGTCCCACCTAAGTAGCAACAGAACCCTTCTCAATAAAAAGAGCCCATTTTCAGTGATTCTGTATGTCACATGAAAATGACACTATTATGGAATGCATCATTTTCTTATTAAGAGAGAAGGAATCTAAAGAGTAAAGACTAAGAACTTTGAACAAGAATATATAACTAACAAATAACTGAAATGAAATTTGAATCCAGTTTAGTATAATACCTAAGCTTTGTCCTGTTTAAACTACCTCATTCTGTTTGTAGGTCAAAATATCAAAACATATTAAAATTAGAATATTTTATAATTGAGTTTAACAGAGATCAGTCTCTGGTTTCAGAAAAAATAGACTTTTGCTACTTACCATTTCCGTGAGCTGGACATGATGACTGGGATTTTCCTGTGCTCAGGAAAACAGTAGTATTTAATTAATTGTGCATTTATGAGAAGTAAAGGATTTAGCCCACTACCTGGCACCTAGTAAATGCATCTTAAAAATTGTTGTGCATCATTATTATTTTCACCTGCTATATATAACTGAATAGATGAAACCATGCTTACAGTGCAAAAACCAAAATAGAAATTATGACTATAAACTAGAATAAGTGAGTTCCAAGCATTCACCTCAAAGAATATAGCTGGTCAAGCATTGTGAATATTTTTATGCATTGGTTCTAAACATTATCGCCTCTCATAGTAGATAAGTCTTTTGACCCACTGAAATATTTGTAAAAGTCTTGTACTCTTAAAGAAATTTACAGGAATATATGTCTAGATAATGTGTGATACATAATGAACAATAAAAACTTTTTTTGTTTGAAAAGTTGAAGAATTTTATTTTACCAGGAATTGCTACAATCTAATAAGTAGTAAATGTCAAGCAGATTCCTTTCTGTTTTGCTTTGGGCAGGATAACTGGTAGTGCTGTGTAAATTCAAGATGTCAATGCTGTTGACAATGCACTGGTGAGCACTGCAGGGGTGTGGCAGGATTTAAGAAAAAAGTGAAGGAAATGCTGAGAAATTAGAGTGAAAATCTGAGCACCAAGACCCCCAAAGAGATGTGTGATTCAAAGTACAGGCAAGAGATCAGAGATTTACAGCATGGGAATCTGAACTACCATGCTGTGCTCCTCACTTTTGAAGGAATGTATTAAATGACAAGGGCAATATTGAAAAATTCTAACATTTCACCAATTATCTGTCATCTAATGTTCAAATACAGACTCATGGACATGAGTTACTACTGTCTAAAGAAGCCACGGGGGCTCATCACAAGCACTGAGGTGATCTGAGCTACCCTGGGAATTCTCACTAGCATGAGGTGTCTGAGAAGGGGAAAATTAAGCTCTGTTTTATTTACCTTTGTACAGTTTTTCTGTTTTAAACTTTGAGGAAATTGTCACAGCTGTCAGTGCATAATAGTGAGGGCCAGCATGGACAAAATGCTAAAGAAAGGAAAACTGGCACAAACCATTGGAAGGTGATTCTTGCTTCCAGAAAATGTAACACATCATGTCAGAAAATCAGAAATCAGAATAACAAGGGTGTTAAAGTAACTTCCCAGACAGGAAAACTAAAATCCAGAGAGGGCTGTGACTTACAAAATCAGTTTGTCTAGAAAAGTGGTGGGATATACACATCAGTTAATTTTATTGCTGGCTTTCCAATGTCACATCAGCTCCATATGACAATATGTATCATATCTTTGACAGGGACTGTCAGTCAAATTTCAAAATGGCACCAAGATTCCCAGACTCTTGCATTATACACCTTTTTGCAATCCGGTGCTATTAATGTGCTGCAATATAGGGGTTATGCAAATGTAATTTAAGTGTCAACCTATTGGCACTGAGATAGGAAGATTATCTCCAGTTAATCAAAGCCATTGCTTTGATTGAGTAAGAGACTCATTGGAGCAGTGATTCCATAGGGACACTATACTCATCATCTGGTTAATTCTAGCCAAATGTGCTGTGAGCAGATGGGACCTAGTTGGAGACAGGTCATGAGATTGAGGCTTTTAGGATATATCTGTGGTTAGACAATATTGGCTGGCTCTAGGTCAGGAACCTTATGGTGGAAAGGTGTGGTAGAAAAAGCTTCTCACTACATCGTGGCCAGGAAATAGAGCTTTGCAGAAGAACCAAATTTGTGGTTATTCAATAGAAAACTAATAATTAGCAATAATAATTAGCTCTAAAATTTGATGCTTAGGAAATAATCAGAGATATGGATAAATATATGTGCATTATTTAATATGAGTATTTGAACTCTTAAAAAGTTGAAAATCTCCATGTCCAGTAATAAGAGATAGATAATATCAATTCCGGCACATCAAGATGATGAAATAGTCTATTGTTCTTTAGAGGTATCTCCAAAGAACACCATGAGAAATGTGTGAATATTTTGTTAGATTTATTTATGTACTATATACTATATTTATGTACTACATATTAGATTTATTTATGTATTACATACTAATACCACATACACACACATGAAAATATTTTGCATTTCAAAATGTTAATGAATATTAACTCTGGTTATAGGACTAAAAAGTTATTGATTTGAGGTTTTTTGTGCTTTTCTGAATGTACAAATGCTTCTACAGTAGCACAATATTCACAATGAAGACAGTAAGCAAAAATAAATTGCTGTATTAATTTTATTTCAAAAGGAATTATTTATATTTCTATAACCTTTCAAAAGTGAAATATAGAAATAATTGTAATGGGTTGCACAGTATTATTTTAAAGAAAAGCAACTTTTTATTTTTCTTAAGATAAAAATATGTCAGTTTGATTGTGGTCTCACACTTCCAGATCCAATTTCCTCCTCAAAATTAAAACTTTAGAGTCATAGGACATTTATCCCAAAGACTGGACAGAAAATGTTGACATGTATCTTCTGCAGGCCTGAGAATATGTTAAAAAGTGTGTAAGCTGTCAAAATTTATAATAAATATGATTATAACTTAGGAATTCCATTATGTGGGTTTTTATTACATTAATTACATGCATATATAATAGGAAAATGAAAAAATGAGGTAAGTTAGTTGTAAGCTGAAATGTAAAAATTCTCTAATGTACTTAATACCCTGACACCAGAGTACTAGATAGTGGAATATAGCAAAATTTCAATACTGCTTTAATTTAAAATTCCATGTGCTTTATCATTCATGTGTAATTATAACTGGCTCATTAATTACTTTCTTGAAATTAAGATTGGAAACTAAATTAAATGGTACTTTAAAAAGCTAATTTTGCAAATAAATGAAGCCAAATATAATTGATAATAATTGCTATGACAACTGGCCCTGGGGCATTCTTCTTCTTAAAGAAATGTTTGCATCAGGCAATGTAAGAGAATAATAACTGTAAAGAAACATAAAAGTAAAAACAAGATTGTCATAAATTTCTCTCATACTATGTGTGGCAACTTCAGTAACATAGGTTTTAACATTATTTCTACAGGAAAAAATAGAGTTGATGAAGACCTAAGTATAAAATTTGAAGGATCAGGGTGTAAATCAGCCCTACCTGGCAAGTGCACGGTCTTGAGTTTGATTCTCAGTACAAAAAAAAAAAATTGATAAGTAGTGTATCTTAATTGTCATAAAAATATAGAATTAATAAAAGTAATGAATCTTGTGCTACTTTTATATCTTCTGGAGAGGAGAACAACTTTATGGAAGAGTTCATATATAACTTTCAGAGTTTCAAGATGGAACCTCTGATTATATGCTTTTAAAATATCCTTATTAAGCACCTACCTTGTAGAGCTGCCATGATAAATGTTGAGCGTACATCACCCTGTCCCTCACACCGCTGAGAGCGCATTGGAGGTTAAGCATGCCAATCAATCAAAGCAACCAGTGAGCAAGGATCACAGTGATGCAGATGGCAAAACTGTGTTCAGAATAGGTTGGCCAGTGCAGGTCATGTCCCACAGTGATGGGTAAGTAGCACCTTACTAAACAGACTGGGTGGTGGTAAAACCCTGGTAAAGAAATGCTTTTGCAGTAGGAAATAAAGGCATGGAGAAAGATTGGCAACCAGCAGGAAAGCATGTATGAAAGCCGGTAGTCTAGCAAAAGACACAGTTTTCTTAGGAGCCTGTCAGAGGTTTGGAAAGGAATTCCAATATGTTTATTCATTTATTCACTCAATAAAAGTCCATTTTTCCCTGGTTTTCATGTGTTTGACTCAGGAGATCAAAATTTTACTGTTAAAGATTTGGCTTGGGGCTCTTGTATGGCAACAAAAGCGAGGCAAGAAACCCTGAAAACGATGTGAAGCAGCCTTGACTATTGTCATACCTGGTGTCTTAGTTACTTTTTATTCATTGCTGAGACAAAATACCTGATGCCCAAAGTTGGGAAAGGAAAAGTTTATTTCTTACAGTTTTTGGAGGTTTCAGTCCATACTCAGTTGGCTCCAAGGCAGGGTGGTATGGCGGGCCGCAGTTCACGGCAGCTGCAAACAGCAAGCGGAAACCGGCAAGAGAGATAGATATACCTTCTTCCTGCCATTACATCACATCCTGGCTCCACCCCCTAGGAGTGTGTAACACTGACACCACGAATCCAAGCGCTAGACAATGAACCAATCACAAATGCACAATGCAAATACATGAGGTCTGGGGGCCACGACATAAACCATGACACCTGGGCAGTGGCCTCTGCCTATATTAGAGCACAGCGTTTTCAGTTTTGCTCTTGATTTTTAAAGCAGCAAAATACCAACTTCTCAAATGAGTTGTGATCGGATCAAATCGTAATGGGTCCCAGCACCCTTCACCCAAACCTCCTTTTCCAGCCTCCTTTGCAGCTGGGAGGAGCCAGTGAGCAAATTAGGAAAGAATGGTGAAAATAGATCCTAAACAGTCTTTGTTACATTTATGATACATATCATATTTTTCATAGTTTGGAGTACACGGTTATATTTATATGTAACATATATGTATGTATGTATGTATGTATGTATGTATGTATGTGTATGTACTCTTCTCCACATAACAGTATTTCAGATATCTGTTTAAAGCTGTCATAATAATAAATATTAGTATATCATGTAGATATCAGAGCCTAAACTTCCCTGGACCCATAAACATGCCACATGACAAATTAGTCACTGTTTCCCTCCACTAACCTTCTAGAGCTTTATTCTTCTATATCACTGTTTAAAAACCCTTTAAAAACCTCCTTTCCAAGATCTAGGCCTGTCTTGAGTGAGTGATACATTACAGCAGAGTAGGTCTGCTTGCTTTCAGTACCATATGCCTAGTAGTTCTTACTTATACTCAAAAATAAACTGTATCATTGAATTAAGCCTGAAAATAAGAGGGTGTCTTATTTTGGATACCAAGTTGGAAGATAAATGTCAGCATAAAAACAAGTGATGCATTTATCTTTGAAAAATCTCAGGCATTGTTCAAGTTACACCTGCCTCTCCACTAATTAGATTCATTTTTGTTCTATGCTGTGAGACCTGATGTCCTTGCACCTTAACAGATTGGTGCCCAAAACATCCAGAGCTATATATTCATCATGCTTACGCCGTCATTGTGTCTACCTGTATCCACATTACTCAAGAATTCAAATCAGAGCTGTCTCACCTAGTGATGCTTCAGGATATGCTGAATTAGGTTTTTCCTCATCATTCTGGGCTATTTCTGATGCTCAGGAGTCACTAAGATTTCCTTTCCCTAAAATGCTGAAGTTCTTTCTTTACATAAAGTTCTTCAGATGAAGTTCTGTATCTACTCATAAACACAGCAACATTCTGAGAACTAGCACAGCGTGTATTTGGAACAGGCTACTTTATCATGTGATGCCTTCCTTCCGTAAGATCGTCCTTACACCAGAATGGACATCTAGGGGTCACTTGTAGAGTAACCAGGTGACACTGACTATAATGTCAGCTGCACTTGGGGTATACAAGCGTATGTCAACACACGCTCATCTCTGAAGCCTGAAATGGTCCCGGGTTGCAGGAAAGAAAAGATTCTTCTAATAGGGCAAACTGATGTAAACCACTATGAAGAGTTGTAGAAGAAATGTTTTGTTTTATGCGCATAGGAAAAAATCAAAGTGAATAATTTTGGTTTATAAAGAAGAGTAAGAGAAACTTTGGATTCTTCCAAAAAGCTTAGAGCCAAAATACTCAATTATAAGGAAAGAAATTGCCACAGAAAATGGAATTACATTATTCTTTTCCACAAGACAAGTGATAAATCCCTCAATACTTTGGGCACTGGAGTAAGTAAGTAGGCCAGAGAGCAGTGAGAAAATGGATCAGGGTCGAGAACACAAAAAGCGAAGGCTGTCCTGGTGGGATGATAGTGAGAGGAGGACCACAACACATTGATAGTCATGGCCCGTTACTCCACCAAAAAATTGCACCAATGTATAGACCCAGTAATATTATATTAAAACAAACAGTTCTGCTACCCTCAACTGTTACATAGGAGAGTATTCAATTTGCTTTGCTGTGTTTTCCCTGTGCTGGGGATAAAACCCAAGGCCTGACTCATGTGAGGAAAGTGCCATTGACACGCATCCCCAGCCCTTACTACCCTGATTTCATTGATTACTAATATGCCAATCTTACTTTGATCATTTTTATATTCATTAGCAGGAGAGATTTTACAAATTTATCGCAATTTGTATTCATCTATCTAAAAATTAGTAAATAGATTAATAACAGATATTACAATAATAATCATTCATACTACACAAGAGATTTCACTACATCCCTGGAGTCAGCAGTGCTTCTGTGAAGCCCACTCTCATCTGCAGCTTTTGTGCCTGAGGTGATGGACATTTCAATAATTGGATGTTGGAAGAAGTAGAAATTATGGCTTCCTCTGCCAGTCACTGAGTTGTTTATCCTGATTACTGTTTTCAGCCAACTAATTTGCTTTTTTTGAGATGCCAAGATACCTAAATCTAAGGAGAAATAAAGGGACTAGATTTAGGATAACAAATACATTTTTGGTGTCTTAAGTGTCTTTTCTTTCTTTTTTTTATTCCTTGTAACAAAGGAAAGATAGGAATTTTAATTGCTTTGTAGTTTTTTCCTTAAATCCTTTTGGGGATTGGAATACCAAGGTCTCCTTGGTTCTAAGTTTCTCTACAGTCAACAAGTGCCTTATTAACTTTGTATTCCTAAGATTTAGAAAAGTGCCTGACAATGGCAGTTCTTAATTAGTATTACCAAAAGGTTTTGTATTATATGAATGATGCAACAAAGTACTATAGTATCATAAAAATAATAATGTGTAAGTGACAAGCAAGAATATAAATTACTGTGAATTCGACTGCCCCAAATCCATCCTGACATCTCTTTTCATGTTCTGAAATTCTAAAAATGTCATCCTGTTGACATAGTGCTTCCCTCATCTCATCATTCATAACAACACTCCTTTCTCTTTCACTTTATGGCTAAAGTTATTGGCATATTTCTATAGAAGAATTTTCAGGGATTATACATTCTCACAGTTTGGTGCATTTTTGATAGAAAAATGTGCTCCATTGACCTAATAGTTGTAAAATATCTTAGATTTACTGTCTTTGTCATCTGCAGCTGATAAGAAAAGTTCCTCTCTACTAAATACTACAGAAAAATACTTTTCCACATAAATATTTTTAGTCATAGAACATATGTAAGTAAATATTATTTATCTTTGAAAACTTCATGAAAAGCAGGAAACTTGAGACCAATAGACACCTAAATTAATCTTTCTGAGTTACAAATAAGTCCTATAGGAAAAATGATTTCTCCTTGTGCAAAAAGGATTCTTTATTTCAGTTTTGGCCATGAAGGCACAGCTAATTTTCAATAATTAAAGACTATAGTTCTATTTTTAAACAAAAAAAATTAAAAAATCTATAACCACACCATCCTCTAAGGATTAAAAACTAGTAAGAATTTACTAGATTTTCCTACCTATGAAAAATATTTATGAAGCAGGTAACACTTTGTAAATACCATTTGTAAGCTTGTTTAAAAATTTGTTACATCATAATTGTATTCCTATGTCAGTAAATACTAGATTAAAGACACTGTGAGAACTAAATACAATTTATTTAACCACTTGCATAATGCTCAAAATTTAGGTTATTTATAATATAACAATCACAATGAATATTTATAATTCTGTATCCAATCTACCCTAAATTTGAAACCTAGCATTCTCACCAACTATTTACATCCTTTTGGTCATTTATTTTTCTCAAAAAATAATGAAACAACAAAACAATTTCAAGTGTTTAATATCTCAAGTCAAATTGTTTTCCTAGAAACCTGTGCATATTTCCCTCACTATCCACAGCATGAGTGACCCTATAAAAATTTATATTCCTTCCAGGTAAAGTGGTACACAGCTGTAATCCCAGCACTCAGGAGAGAGAGGCAGCAGAATCGCCACAAGTTGGAGGCCAGCTTGGACTACACAGCAAGACCCTGTCTCTAAAAACCAAAAGAATTAACATTTGCTGTTTCTGCCTGGAAACTCTGCTGAAAACTAGATCTGCAACTGAATATCATACACAGGACTTGGCATACTGCATTCAGTGAAAAATGTAAGTTTCCTCCATATACTTGTTTTCCTAATCATATATGCAAAGTATATTTAAAAATAAATTAATCTTTTGATATAAAATAAATCATGAAATCATCCACATGCCTCAACCCTACCATCTTCCTTCCCTATCTTCCTTCATTTGTCTATGGATGTACATATAAGCATACACTATATATATATGATATATAGTGTATATATACTATACCACCTTAGTTAATTTTCTAGGTGCTCAGAGTTAAAGGGGGAAAGGTATACTTAGCTCACAGATTGTAAATGTTTAGGTCTATTACCAACTCTGGCTCCAAGGCAGGGGAGGATGGCAAACAAGCACTGCAGAGGAGAAAAAGTTCATGACAGTCAAACAGCCAAAGCAAGCAAGGGACAAGTATCTTTCTGTCCTTTAATTGGTATGCAGGCTACCAAAATTAGAGCCGTACAAAGTCAATATTGGACTGAGTTAGGAATCAACTACCCTTAATCCTAGCCCCCTTATTCCTAGCACTGCACCATGAATCAATCACGCACTTTAGATTCAGTCGCCTCTGAAAAATCCCTGTCTATACCTTGATAAGGCTGAGCCCAGGTTGCATTAGAACTGCCGAAGCTGCATGCTTCTGCCTCTGGAGTGCTAGGATTTCAGGACTGCTCCACCACACTTAGCTAGGAATGCAAACCTTTTTCTTGTGAAAATACCTCTGCATTGACTTTTTAAAAAGTTACTGTCAATGAAATCACATCAAAATGAGATGTTTTAATGAAATTTAATGAACATTTGTTGAAAAGTTTTAGGCAGAATGGAGAATATTTTGGTATTTTATTGTTGTTTACACTTTGCATCTGAATGTAGAAAGTTTGAAGGAGAAAACTGTCCGGTAGTCTGATGGTTGGAAATCAGACTATGAATCTTTGTCAAAGTAGACTGCTATAACAGCTGTTTTAAACACTATTTACAATTTTTATCAAAGGAAACAATCAAAAAATCTAAAAATAAACGTCTCCAATATACTTAAGTATAGTCTACTCCTGTTTTCAGAAATGCTGCTGTAGCAGTATTATATTGTAAATTTAATGTTTTTATTGCTTATAGATGAAAAATGGAACTCAGGGTACAAACTAAAGGGTTGATGAAGCCTCAGATAGCAATAAAAGACATCATGGAAACAAAGAAAAGGAAATTTATCTGATTTGACACCATTTGAAAAGAATTCCAGGAAGCCTTGCTGGTTGGACACATTTTATACAGGAACTGGCTGCTTCAGCTCCTCAACTTCTAGCCTTCATGTATGCTGGAGGTCGGCGTCACTAATACCAGCCATGTCAAATGTTTCAGGAATTTCATACCTCCTCATATACCACTACACTGTTAGAAAGAAACACAACATACAATCACAACAAGTACAACAGAAAATTAACTCATCACATACAGTATAATTTCAATATCATTCATAAATAACTTTTTATCTGAAAATAAGAGTACCTACAAACCAAAAGTTGATTAAGAGGGTGAACAAAATGGACAATTTAGCTTAAGTTCAAGAAAATTAGAAGAATCAAGTAGTAAATTCAGAAATGAAACAGCAAACACCTCTCCTGATCTTACAGGAATAAAAATGACAGTAAGATATTATAAACAGTATTGTGCCAAAACAGTTCATAATCTAGATAAAACAGAAAAAATCTCAATAGTTATGAAAATTATCAAAACTAACTGAAGAAAAAGTAGAAAATCTGAATTTACATATATGTGAAAAAAACCTGTAGTTGAAATTGCACTTGAGACAAGGAAAGTGGAGTCTAAGTGGCTTCACTAGTTTTTCACAAAAGTTTCTAAAACAAATAGAAGAAAGAACATGTTTCAACTTTTTTACAAAGTATTACTGATATAATATTCCACAAAAGACATCAGAAAAATCAGTATGTTTTACGAATATATATATAAAAATCTTTGGGCCAGGGCTTTAGCTCAGTGGCATAAGCACATGTCTGGCAAGCGCGAGGTTGTGAGTTCGATCTCTGGTACAAAATATATATATATGTATATGTATATATTATATATATATATATAATAAACAGCTAAGGCCAATAATAATGTGTATACCTCAATGACCTAGAATATATCCCAGAAATACAAATTTATTTTAGCATCTATTATGTACATATAGTATTCCTCACAATGAATGTAATTGTTATGTACTCCAAGAATGCACTAATAAAAACTTTAAAATGAGAATCAATATAATGCACTATATAACTGAAATAAAAGACAAAAGCCAAATTGTGGATTCCACAGATAAAGAACAATTATTTGCCAATTCTATTCAATATATTATTAGAAGCTCTAACTAGGACATTTAGGCAGGAAAATGAAATAAAAGGTATTAACCTTATTTTTATTAAACACAATACAACTACAGTATTTATTTTTACAAGTGACATGCACTTTTACATAGAAATTTCAAAGTAACCTATGCAAAAACACTAGTAAGTGTTCAGCATTCAAGATCAAGGTTTAAAACACAACTGTATTCTTATATAACGATGAACAATGCAAAAGTAAATTTCTGAAGTATCAACTTTTAATATCATGCAATAAACAAAATGCTTAAGAAATTTAGTAAAAGGAGAATGATGTTTATACACTGAAAACTACAAAGAAACATTAAATAAAATTAAAGTTCTAAATAAATACAATGACTCATAATTTTAGACTGAGAGAATTGATCTTTCAATAAATCCCAAACTTAATCTACCTATAGCTTTTATGCAATTCCTTCAAAGTTCCAGTTCTATTTTTAAAAACTTAGCAAGCAAGTTTAGGTCTTTTAGAAATGCAAAACCAATAGAATCACCAAAACAATCTTTAAAAAGAAAAATACTTCAAGGACTTTACAGGTACCAGTTCTAAAACTAACAAACCATAGTAAGCAACATGTTATAGAATTGAAATAATGCTCAACGTACAGGTCAGTGACATTTCATTACATTCTGTAAATAAATTCTTATAGTTTTGGTCAGTTGAATTTAAATGAGGTAAAGAACAGGCTTGTCAAAAAATAGAAAAGGAAAACTAATATTTTTTTTGTACCAGGGATCGAACTCAAGACCCCGTGCTTGCCAGGCAAGCACTTAGGGTGCTGAGCTAAATCCCCAGCCCAAAACTAAATATTTACATACAATGAATAAAATTAGACTTCTACCTCAAAACATACAAAAATTATATTAAAATGAGTAACAAACCTAAGTGTAAGAGCTAAAATTTAAAAAAAAAAAACCTCTTAAAATGAGAAAAAAAATGATCTCCATTACTTTTGTCAGGCAATGATTTCTTAAACAAAATCAAAAAGTGCAAATAACTAAAAAAGATCAAATACTTTGGTTCTTCAAAAGACATCATCAACAGCATGAACAAACAACCTACAAAATAGAAGGTAATATTTGTAATCATATACTCTGATACACACTTGAATCCAGATAAAAAAGAAATTATAACTCAATAAAAAGTAAAAACACAATTAAAAATGGTCAAGAATTTGCACAGACATTTATCAAAAGAATTTGTATAGATGGGCAACAATCACATGTCAGTAAGTATCCTCCACAAAATGATCATTAGAGAAGTAAAAAATCAAAAACCACACTGAGAAACTATTTCCTGGTCATTACAGTGTCTAAAATAAAAAAGATATGCACTAAATGGTACCAGTTATAATAAGGGGTAATTGTAAACTTAAACTACTAATAGAAAGGTAAAATGGGGTTGCTACTTTAGGAAAGTTTGAGAATATCTCAAGAATTTTTACACAGAGACTTGTATTGGTATACAGAGACTTTGTATACCAATTAAACTTTGGAGTAAACACTGAGGAGTATTGAGAACAAATTTTCACACAAAACTGGTACAACTACGTTTGTAATACTATAACTCATACTATTCCAAATTGGAAAAAATTCAAATGTTCATTAATCAATGAATGATAAGTAAAATGTGATAAGTGAACATATGTGTAACTATTTGACTACAAAAATGGATAAAATATTTATACTTGCTCTAGCAATAAAACTTGGAAATTTCTTGCTCAATAAAAATCATAACTGATAGCAATTTTTCCTCTTACTTTTCTTGGTGGGGTGCCATTTTTCCTGTCATTCTTCACATTACTGTCTGAATATCATTTTTTTTAAATAGGAAGAAAATAACTAATCATCACTTTCTGGTTGTGAGCATGTCTCCATGAACTGTTTCTATGATCCATGTGTCCCCCGATACCAGATTTATTTCCTCTAACCTACATCCCATCTCCAGTCCCTGTTCGAGCCCTGTCTCCCACCACCCTCATCCACATAGGCAGGTTACCTGCTGTAAAAGTGATTCCTGCAGGTTCTTGTCCAGGCGGTGTGACAGGACACACCCATCGGCTGTGGACACTGTGCCCTACCTATTCTCCTGGTTATGTAGGTATCAGATGTGGAAACCAAACCTCTACCTAAAACTAGCTGTACTCTCAAATAGTCCCGTGGTCCCTAATCAGCACCTTTAGAAAAATCATGTCGTCATTGTGTCTTTTTTTATCTGTTTTGCTCATTTCTATACTAGGGACAATTTTTGAAATCAAGTGAATTATTGAATTCTTAATCTACATCCAGTACTTAGGCTGCTTTGCTTTTATGATGAATACTCAGATATTAGACAAATGCACATTAGGAAACAGTAAGAAGTGTGTGACGCCTAACAACATGCTCACAAGTGAGCACATTCTCTGAAGAATCATACAAAAATTAAAGAACAAGCATTTTTTCCAAACAGTTTCATTGTGTTGTTTACAAATTATTATAGGGGAATAAACAAAAAAAGTAGGAAGCATACAGTGCTACATGTTTACAACATTTTTCTTGAAAGATAATGCAAATGACCTGTTAAAATACAAAAGTATGGGAATAAAAATTACATGTTTCTGAATTCCTTATTACATACTTATCCTTCTTCATCATATTATTTAAACTTTTGCAGGTTTTCTTTTACAGATAATATCATTGTTTATATAAGTGTTATTAGCCCTATTAAAACATCTTATCAATATTTTTCTTTTATCCTTTTATTATGTGTGTGTACTACAATGTATTTGTGTGTATTTCTCTTTTCCACTCATAGGTTTCATGTTGTGCCTTGGAAACCTTTTCATCCTATGTTTTAAGATTGTTTTTTCCCCTTTTTTGGAACTTCGATTTTGTATGAGAGGAAGGAATGATAGCTAATTTTAGGTTCCTGTTTTATTTTTCAGATACTGAAATTACCTGCACACTGGGTAAGGAATGGTATTGCATATAATGGAGCTGAACATTTTTGAACTCATCAAGTGCGAGATTAATTAACCAGAAAACTGGCACCCACATAGATTTATGCAGAAGCCTTTCAATGAAATAGTTAGTCTATTTAAAATTTCTCCATGGGATTTATAGGTAGTAATTAATATTAAAATATGGAATAACAGTTAAAAATAAAAAGACAGCCAGTGATAAGTAGGCAAGAGATGTATAAAAGATTCACATTAAATCTTCAAAAAGGAAACCTCTCCAAAAACTAAATTCAAGAAGATTTCAAATACCTCAAGTTGAAAAAAAACGGGGAAGATTGTCTGAAAAGTCTTTGATAAAAAGTGAGTTTTTAGAGCCATTGTAAAACATAAATGCAGTTAATAGAATTAAATATACCTTTCAACTGAACACTCTTGCTTTTGGAATTCCACTCTACAGAAGTAATAGCAGCAGACAAGAAAAATATGCTTATACTGAGTCACTTTTTATCAGAATAAAAAGTTACAAGATACTGTTCATTGATAAAGATAATTAGAATATTGCTAATACTTGCCAGTACAAACATTTTGAAAACTATAAATCAAGCACAAACTTGAAATTATTCAAGGCACAACCTTTTGGTCTCTTTTTATACCCTGAGATCTATAGCCTCATAGAGAATCCATTAGAAAAACAGCACAGTGTGGTAAAATCTGAGATGTTTGTAGCATTTTAATCTATACCATTCCTATTTCTGCACTTGGACTCACAGAAGTCTGAAAAATCAACCTTATAGTCACAATAGCAGCAACCTAGCAATAATGAGAAAAGGCAAAATACACACAGGCCTTCCTACCAAGGCCCATTTTTCTGAGATTAGTTGCTATTTAAACTGTTTGGAAGATCTCTGAAAGGCATCATTCACAAGATTTGTCCTTATTTGACAAAACTCAGAATTTACCTTAGCAATCTATCTCTAGGCACTTTCTGAAAAAGAAAGGTGCTATCTGTCTAACATTTAACATCTTGGGGCAGAAATAATCAACTGAGGCAAATAATGTCTTTCCTTACTAATGATTTAATATGGAAACTAGGTCTTCAAGTGACTGGATGATTGAGTGCGATGAATTCAATCACAGCAACACATTCCCTAGGGTTACTCCTTGGTGTGCTATTACCTGAGGCTCTCATTTCAAAAGTAAAGTCTTTCAACATTGCAATTTTTAACCTAAAAATAAAACGACATTACAGCTTCCTTATATTCCCTCAAAGTATTTTCTTCTACAATCCTGATCCAAAGTACTTGACTTCACTTTAGTGCTAATATTTTTGGCAACCAAACTCTCCTCTGCTCCAATATTATAGGCCCTTTTATGATCAAACTCAAGGATTTTAAAATCACTTAGCTGTGCCATTTGCTCTTGATTCTTAATGTACAACTGGGTAAAAGCCCCCAAGGGTACCCATGCTACAGCATCAACATTAACGTTCCTTCAAATTTCCTGTAACAGCTGAAAGAGTGTTCTGTTTTTAATCTCAGTCTCTAGTAAAATCTCATAAGTCCAATTTAGACAAGTTTTCTGTCAGAGTGTAACATGCATGGCCTAGAATCCAACAATGGAATTCTTGTTTCAAACCAAAATCTGAGCCTTGCCTTTAGTGTCTGTTTCTATTTGCATCCTGATTTTCTGAGCTATGACAAGAATCTGTCATCAAGCTCAGCTTTTTAAAAATATATGTGCTGCTGAAGTGAGCACAACATTAACCATCTTTTAAGAATGAGAGATGTGTTGTTGATCACAAAGATAATTTTCAAGTTTGCAAGGAAAGAACAGTGAGTTAAAAGGAGAGAATACATCACACTGACCTCCTCTCCATATTCAGACTACATTTCTAACTTCTGGAAATTGCAGGCATCAGATGTAAAGACTGAAGGACACAGGATCAGATTAATAATACCCATTTAGGAGACTACTTTTATATTAATCATAAGATAATTTTTGTCTCTCATAAATCTTAGAAACAATAAAATTACACACCAGTAAAATATATTTTTATCATAATTTTGTTGTCAATTCAGAGAGCAATCTTCTACCACATATCATAACAAAACATAGAAATCATATGTGCCTTTGAAAATTCAGAATATCTATCAAAATGAACATTTATCAAATTTGATGTTGTCAAATACTTTCTAGTCATTATATTCACAAATGAGGCACTGATTCTTTTATTTATGACAGGATATGTTGGCATCTTTCATTTATTAAATATAGGTAAATGAGAAATAAAATACTTGATCAAATTGCTGCAGTGATACAGGCAAACTGACATTTTGTAAAGAAGGTCACTAGAGCCCAGATGTGTAGATACTGGTTCATAAAGGGACTGAGTGGTACTTGACCTGTGCCACACAAATGTTTGAATTGTCTCCCTCATCATGAAAATGTCTTGAGATAGAATACCAAGATTGTAAGTAAACAATAAATGGGATATATTCAAACCATGTCCTGAACAATATTTAATCTCCTCTTAAAATAGTGTAATCCAAATAGGTAACTGTGAAACAGTTGCTTAGTCAAATAATATTATCACCAATTTTATCAGATCTAAAATTAATTTTCATTTTAATTTTTCTAATTTAATTCTAATATATGATTCTAATAATTTCCATTATATGTATTTATATTCTTTGAAGAGGGTAATTTTGTAAATGGTATTTCTTATACATAATTATATTTTAGCACTGATTTATAAAAATTTTATGGACACACAGATGATTTTTTTCCTGAGGCTAAAACTCCACATTAAAGAATTGTTAGGGTGGGTAATAGAAATAATTTAGTCTTCATGGAATGGCTTTGAGTTGGAAAGACTATCAGCAGGATTCTTGAGTCCATATTCCCCAGATGTCCAGTATTTTTTCCTTTTTCATGAGTACATTATTTCTTGCTTCCTCTGGATTATGGCTATGTCAGTTCCTCAGCTTGCTGCGTGAGGCAAGAAGACAGAAGTCCCTTATGACAGAAGCCCCTCACGTGGTCCACTGAAAGGCCAGGAACATTGGGAACACACTTTACTTAATAAGGTGAAGCTCTAGTTCCACTCTGATTTCCAACCTCAGGAAAGCATGCCAGCCTTAGCTACCTCAGACTCCAGGAGACACTGGTTTTTCAGCGTCCTGTGTGAGGTGAGGCAGCAACCAGTCCTTGAAGGAGTGCAACAAAGACCACAAATACTACAGCCGTGCTTCACTGCTCCCTTCTTTCCTCTCTTCCTGAGAAGCCTCAGTTCTCTACTTTCTCCAAGCTTCTCAAGCTGATGCAAGCTATAGCTAACCCAGGCACGTGGACTGTTTCAGTTTCTTGACCGTTTTGTCTATTCCAGGATATGAACAAGTTCCTTAGGAAACTCACTGAAAGACCGCAGACACTGAAGTCATGCTCTTTTCCTCTCTTCGCCCTGAAGGAGCCTCAGATCTGCGTCTTCAAGCCTCTCTGAATCGTGCTGTTCACAGGAAGGTGTCCACCCCACTACACACCCAGGTATCCTAACCTTCCAGTAATGTCCGAGTTCTATATGGGACGGCACAAAAGTCAACCCACTGGAGACCACACGGAAAGTCTGGAAACTGCACATTGTCCCCATCACCTGACCCCACCCGGAGAGGGAACAATGTTCTCTGAGCTGTGCTGCCTTATGTGAGAGGCTGACATGGATTAAGTAAAAATTTCTTTTAATTATTTCAGTGCATCTAATAGTGAAACAGTACACTACAAATCACGAAGCCACACCTGGTGGTGCACACCCATAATCTGAATACTTAGGAGGGTGAGACAAGGGACTCACCATTGGTTCAAATCCAACCTGGGATACACAGTGAGTTCTAGGACTGCCTGGACTACAAAGCCAGGCCTTGCCAAAACAAAAAAACAAACAAACCTAAAATAAAGTCAGAAAAAAAGCCACTTTTGCTTGAAATGCCTAATCCATATTAAATTCTTAATCTGTAAAACTACTTACAGTTTTATTTTTGGTTTGGTTTGGTTTTTGCAAAATGGCCATTCCTATATAATCACAAGGTCAAGAATTAACCTTATTTGTACAGATGACTTTGATTCTGGATGAAAGCACAAAAAAATCTTTAAAAGATCTACCACTTGAAAATTACAGACTACATAGTGAACTTTAAACTTTGACAAGTTAGCAGTTATGTAAAAAGTTCTGTCTCCACATTGAGTCTCTTCAAATAATTAAAAAGTCAAACATAAAAGTAGTAGATATACTTAAAAATAAGGTAAAATCTCTTTTTCTATCAATAAGGAACATAATAATGAAAAACAACTTAAACATTACACAGCATTATATAAGGTAAGATTAGCGCCAGGCTCAAATATTCAAATTTAAAAGTAGAAAATGTTTCATGTATTTCAGTTCCAAAATGAGCCTGGAAATTCTGCTTATCCTCTACCTGGGCTTCAGCATACATAAAGTTCTATGAGCAGGTCTATGACCACGGGCTTAAGAGTGAGCTGTCCTCGAACCGAACCCCTGTACTGTTTCCTTCTGGCGCGTGCTCATATATTAGTTAGCATACTGGGATTTTCACTTTCTCTAAATTTGAAGCAGTACTGATTGCTTCTCTGAAATATTGAAGTAATGGTAAGAAAAACAAAGAATGGATCTGTCTATTAAGGAAATAAGCTTATTTTGAACTCCCTGATTAACACCGAGCCTTTGCTATACTTTTGAAAATTATTATCTTGTGTTGTGCTGACTTCGAAGCAAGTAGTTCACATATTTCTTTACATATTACACACTTGTAAAACTTCATTGTTCATAAAAAATATTGTTCCAGGGCAATTTTGAATTTATTATTTTCTGAAAGATGGATTGTGCCGGGGGGACAGTGACAGATAGAAAGACAGAAAGAGATTTTTCAAAAAACACTACACTAATGTGGTAAGCTGAGTGTTTAAATCTAATCCTCTATGGACACAGTCTGCTGTTGTCACACTGTAAGACGCATTTACCATCTTTTTGTTTGAAGCTTTGTATTTTACTCGTGTGAGTTGTGTTTATTACAACCTTGTAAGAAACATGAACGTGAAACATTATCAAAATCTCCCAAATTTGTCAAAAATGTGAAATTGCTTAAGTAGTATTGTCCCCTTAAAGAAAGTCATTTTTTAAAAAAAATCTATTATCTACTCTCACTCTATAAAGTTCTAATATGTGATACTGAATAAGCATAATTTTAACACATATTGTTTCATATTAACAGAAAATTCAATAAGAATGTCAGAAATGCATTAAAATTTGTATAAAAATATTGTATGTTAATCAAAGAAAACTTTTTCATGATAATTTTAAGTATAATCTGAGTTTTATTAATTCTATCTGATTAAAGTTTAAAATGAGAATATGTGATTCATGAATAAAATTTAAAATTTTCTATAACTTTTCCTTTTGCTAGCTGCATCTTCACACAAGTATTTCAGAAGAACTTCTAATAATGGAACTTGCTTTATAAGTATTAGTTATAAGACAGAATGAGTTTGGTCAGAAAGCCTTAGCCCCTTGAAAAATCAACTCTTCTTCCTTCTCTGGATATTGGCCGAGTGTCCTTAGGAAAATTGTCTAATCTGAGTTCCGATTTAGTCACCTATAAAATATAGGAGTAATCCTTACCAGGGCTCTAGGATTACACACAACACAAAGTTTTACCATGTTAGAAATTTTAAGTATACAGTACAGCAGTGTTAACACAATACTGTGTACAGCCATTCTCAGAACTCTAGAATTCCATATCCATTAATCAGCTCCCCATTCTCATACCCCTCTCTGCTCCTAGAAACTGCCATTCCACTTTCCATGAATGTGCCTACCGTAGGTATCTCAAAGGGAACTTGTACAACGCTTGTACATAATTTGTATAATACATTTGCATTCTAAATGATGATTATACAACACTCAGAATAATGTCTTCAGGGTTCATCTATGCAGTAATATGTGTTGGAATTTCCTCCCTTTTTAAGGCTTCATTATAATATTGTGTTATATTTATACCAAATTATGTTTTATCAGTTACTTATGGAAGGATGCCTGCATTGCTTATGCATTTTGATTGTAGAGAATAATTCAAGAACTTGGTTGTAAATCTGTCTATTCAAAATGCTTATTTCATTACTTTGGGGTATATCCCTAGAAATAAACATTCTCCATGTATGATTTAAACCATTTTGTCTATAGTTTTTGAGGAACCTTGTTTTACACAGCGGCCATATCATGTTACATTTCTCCAACAGAGAGCCAGATCTCCACACAGCAGCCATCCTACTGGTGTAAAGTGTACAACATTTATCTTTTAATTTTCCTGTCCCATGCTAGGCATGCTCTAAATGTTTTATATATGTTCATTAATTCACTTAATAAAACACTTACCCTTATCATCATTACCTTTCTTTACAGACTATTCCTGAATGTAATTGAGATACTTGGAAAAAGTTTGATCTTTCAAAGCTAGCTTTTAAGCCTTGTAAACACATAAAAGGGTCTTTAAATCAAGGATTAATGGTCTCAATTTGAAGTGGCACCCATCTGAACACATTGTGAGGTATTTCATATATTTGGAAGTTTCTCAAGTTTTTAGTTAATGATATATTCCTAATCCTGTGCAAGTTCTAAAAATTTTTCCTCCTTCTTTCATAGTGAAAGAATTTTTCTTTCTCTGGCTTCTCACTCATATGGTCACTAGTACCCAGCTGGTGAAGGGACCATCAGCAAGTCTCAGCAGCTCTCTTTGGACTCCCTCCTCTGGCATCAGTCCTTACAACTGAGCACAACCTGTTTCCCCAAGCTTACAGCTCTAACTTTTCTGGTGCGTCTCTCTCCAGGCAGACAGTGGGACTCTGGATCGACCTACCCTATGTGAGCATCTACTTTCTCAGTGGTCACATCTGGCATAATTGGGACACTGATGTTTCTATTTTGTTCTTCAATTATTTAGGGGAAAAGGGTAATATTCTTGCAAATCATCATAACAGAAGCAAAAATAATGAGTCTTGTCAGGAATTTTATCAGTTATTCAAGTTAATCCTGTAAATTTTCAAAAAGTACAACTTTGGTTTATTAATTTTATATTGTTTTATATTTTATTCATTTTTTCTTTCTTCCCTTTTATGTTAAATTTAAATTTTCAGATGTTACAACTGATATCACTGATTTTAAACCTTTCATTTTTCCTAATATTAGTATGAAATCACATATTTCTTAATAAGCATGGCATCCTACATATTTAGATACATTAAATTTTCATTTTCTTTTAATTTAAAAGGTTTTCCATTTTTTATATTTTATTTTAACCAAAGACACATTTCTGCCTCTGCATTTATTATATTCCTGTTCATGTTCTGTGTATTAAACCAACCTATGCTATAGTCTGTAAATATAACTCAGGAGTAGCCACAGGAATCACCTCAGGTATTCCTTTCATCACCAGAACTATAGCATGTGCTGTCAGTTGTCCAAGATTTGAAAACAGTTGCCTCATATATATTATTGTCATAGTCAGAGTTTACAAGGAAAAGGTTTTAAAACAGGACATACAATGGATAGGATTATTTTACAATATTCACCCAAAAAGTCAATTGCAAAAGAGTATGGGAGATCTGTCCACACACTAGAGACCCAAAGAATGCAGCCAAGGGCCTGGATTCCATGGCAATGTCCTCCATAAGTCCAGCCGGAGACCTAGGGCCCACAACAATGACTCATGCAAGTCTATATTAAGGATGTGCACTGTGAAGGCACAAAAGTCAGTGATGGAAGCTAGAAAGTCTGCACCACAGGGATGAATGATCTGTGCTAACAGGCTGAGGGAGCTGCACTGAAGGCAGGAAGCAACACTCAAGGTGAGGATCAGAGCTGCCCTGACGGGAACCTCAGTCATCCTCAGTGACAGCAAGGTCTCAAGCTCCTCCTACAATGAGAACAGCTGAGTTCACATTAGGAAACTCAGTGTGACGAGCTTCTCCAGCAGAATCAACAGCACACCAACATCGTATTTTTGTGTTGGCAACAGTCCTCAGGTGGGCCACCAAAACCCAGCACCACGCTGATTCACGCTGATTGATACGCGTTGACCATTAATTAACCCACAATAGTCTAGCTTTATAATTTTAGAATCAGGATTAGTCTGATAGGTTAACACCCTCACAACTTGAATCAGAACCTTTGACATTCCAGTGTATTATAAAATTGCAAATAGCTCCATAGAGGAGAGGTAAAAATAAGTCATGCAAATAGAAAGCAAATAAATGACATTTTTAAATTTCATGTTTCATTTTACTTCAGTTTTTAATGAGTTCCCTCCTGAGTAATCTTTGTGATTTTATCTATATCACATAATTTATAAGTTACATAAATAAAACAAATGTCATATCTTTTTCCTCATTTTGCTGTATTTAATTGGTTATTACTTGTTATCAATGAATACTAGGTATAGTACAATTTTAAAGGGTATATCAAAAGTGGAAGATATTTAACCAGAGTCAGTTAAAATGTAACTTATCTATTTAGGAGCTAACTAAAGTACGTACAGGCTAGTATGTGACACATTTTTAGTCATCCCAAAATAATAAACATTTTTATGTATGAAGAAATGTTTCAAAAGCATTTATCTTTCTATATGTATTCAATATACAAAGACAATTGTAACAACAACAATATTCAATATACAATTATACAATTGTATAATACAATTCTATTATACAAATAATAACTTGCACTAGATGAGCAATTTTATTTAGTATTAAATTTCATTGGAAGAAAAGAGAACACACAATTGTTGAGCATCTACTGTATGCCCACAATTTATACACATTATTTGATTTCCTATTTAGGTTGAGTCTATGGCAGTACCACAAGATCAGCACAGTCCCTGCTGTGATCTACTGATGAGGTTCGGAAACTAGCATGCATTTGAGTGCTCTGAAATGTTTTTCATATCACTCAAGTTTGCTTCACTAAAAAGATATAAAATTTGATACGTGCTTTTAAAGACTAGTAAAAGAAATATGGAAGAAAATCTAAATTTCTGCATAGCATCAATTACATGTCAGTATCTCTACAGGTCCACTAAATACCAAGCCTCTGAGGATTCACAAACACTTTGATATCTTTGATCATCTCAAGTATTTACGGATGTACTAGATACCCAATTCCCAATAAATTTTTATTGATTAATGAAGCATGTAATTCTCTAAAATTGTTCTGGTATCATTGTAGCTACCAACTAAATGCTTGATCAAAGTACTTATTTTGTTATGTAAACCAAACATGAGTCTGTTGCTGGACCAAATAGTATTTTATCCTAGCTTAACATAAGTAAAACATACTAATCTAAACACTACAGCTTGTGTAATTTAAATATTTCAATTGAAGAATATGTACATTTTCATCATTAAAATTAATCATCTTTTGTTGTGCCTGTGTGGTTGTTCAGTTGAATGCTGTATGGCTAACCACTGTTTTTTGAAATATTATTTTTTATCTTAAAAAGCAACACAATAAAAAGGATAGAAATGATACAGAATATTAAAAAATAGCATGAAATTAACACCAGTTAATATATTATATATTGTTATCTTAAAAATAGTTGTTCAGTTTACAAGATCTAGGCATAAGGTAATGATCAAAAAATAACAGCACAAATTGTTCTTTTTGATGAACTATTAGAGACTAGTAGTATAGTTATCTATCTCGTATACATATACATACATATAGTTACATATGTATACCCACATACATATAATCTTTTCCTCTCTTCCTTTTCTCCTTTCACCTATCCTGGTTGTTCTTTCCTTTTATCTGAAATATTATTAACTACATGAACCTTTATATACAGACAACTACCAAAATATGTTACCTGTCTCTGCACTAGAACTTCAGTTCTCAGGAATTATGTACTTTAGTGTACACTGAAAGTCATAAAATGCTTCCATTAACTTAAACTGTATTTATTACCACCTCAGTTTAAATGAAAGCTCAACTTTTTTATGTTTGTGAATGAATTTACTTTTAAATGTCTGTGCCAAACTCATGTAAACATACTCTGTCACATTGGAAGTAGAAGGACACTGCTAGAGAAGGAGAGAATCACAGACAGAAGAGGGAAAGGAGGAATAAAGGACCAATACAAATGACCAAAGTATGTTACATGAATCTATAAACATTCCAAAATACAATCCTTCTCTATATAATGAATATGCAATAATAATAATTGAAGGAATAAGAATGATTGAAGCATGTTATAGCATATACCAGTATACCAAATGAAACCCATTACTCTGTATAACTAGTGAGCACTAATAAAAAAGGAAAAATTACCATTTATCATTGTTTAAAAATGTAACAACACTCTATTATATCCTTCTCTGCTTTTGCCACCGATGTCTGACACTTGTCTCTGGTCTCTGACTTTGAGAGGCTCAGGTTTCACAGCTGCATTATTACACATCCCAAACTGTGAACCGACCAATACTGCCCATTCCATCTCATACCTCTAGTAATATTTCTTAAGTAAAAATAAAAAATAAAAAAGGCAACAAGATAAAACTGAATTGAAATATGTTCTTAAAGAAACTCATCGGCTACAGAGAAAAATATATGCATATTCAGAAGATTAAAAATATGTTCGACAACTGCCAGAAGTTAGCCTAACACTAAAATTCAAACAATTACAAGCTACACCTCATTTTTCCATATGTTATGTAGGCTTTTAAGAACTTGAAAATTCTAAAATAAACTGTTGAAATTCATCAGTAGTGCTCAAAGTGCTAAAAGAACATTTTGTAGTGTTATACACATTTTTGGTTAAGTGTGAGATTAAAATGAGTATTCTCAGATCCTGAAATGAAAGCACTTCATTTACAGCAAACAGTGTCTACCCCAGCAGGTTACAGCTCTCCTCTTTGCTGCTGGCATCTGTGGAAAAAAGTCTCAGGGCAAGAAAAAGTAATGATAAAAGAGAATACACATGGTTATACTTTTCAAATTTTTATAAGAATTCTTTAACAAAAATTCAAAAGCAAATATCCAGAAATCTGAAAGAATATATAATGAAAATGCACTTGGAGAAACTAAAGGATGTTTCTAACCTTGTGCTTACAACATTTTATGTTGTAATCTTGGGCAAGTTTGCCAACTTTTTAGAGCTTTAATATTTTGTCTATTCAAATAAATTTTTGGTTTTCTTTTCTCCAAAAACTGCACATTTTATTATTTTCTGCAGACACAATATTTTTAAAAACAATTAATTGTTATTTTTATGTTTATGAACAAATTTTAGACTACCATAATGTAGAAAAGAAAATACTGCCTACTTTTATTAGTTTTTGGTTGGTTTGGTTTGGTTTATTTGGTTTGGTTTGTTTTATTTTCAAATTCTAACTCTAGGAGAGATGTTTAGTGTAAAATTTATGAAAATATTGTTATAACCACCATACTGTTCTTTTTTTTAATCATACTCTTCTTACATGAATATATTCAAATCAATGTCTCTGAAGATTAAAAGATACAGCTGATGATTTCTGTTTCATTAGGAATCAATCTAATATCAATAGCTTATGGATATTAGATTGATAGTACTAATGTGTTAAAAAAATAAGTTTTTGCTTTTTTAATAGGCTTCTTTAATTTTAAGAAGACATCCTGGAAAAGAGAATAGTGATGAGTCCATTTTTAAAAACAGCACAATCAGTGACCAGTAAATACATGAAATTATAGATCATCTTACTAATACAGAAATTAAAAATCAAACAATAAATATATTAATTCCCACTCCTGTTGAGAATGTAGGGAAATGGGTGCACTCACACTTTTTATAGCTGCACAAGTTTCTGAATGTGAATAGTTACTGCCGCATAATAAACTACTCTCAAATTTAGTACTTTAAGAAAAAGATCACAGTCTCGCAGTTACTCTGGAATGTTCCATTAGCCTGCTGGTTCTTTTGCGTATTTAGGGCTCCAGCTACAATGACTGCTCAGACCTAGATATGGCCCATGTGGCAGGGTTCTAGGGCAGCATAAGACGTGCTGAGGCTTAATGTCACTAATAAAATGCTATTTCCAGGACAATCTACTAGGAAAGCCATTCCAAAACAAAGCCCAAATTCAAACAAAGATAATATATAGCATGCATTTACTTACAAGAAAAATAAAAACTTCTTGCCATTTTAACAGTAACTACAGATAATTTAAGCAAAACATGTCAAAATAATAATTTTCCATCTCTCTACACCTAACAAATTCATTTCTGATTGTTTCAATTAAATATATTTCACAGCCAGATGTGGTGGCACTTGCCTATAACCCCATCACTTGGCAGGCTGAGGCAAGAGTATTGCCCACAATACTCTTTGAGCCCACAAATCTCTGCTCTCAGGACTAGCCTGAACTACATAGCAAAACCCTGTCTTATAAAAAATATATATATAAATATATAATGTGTATGTTCAAAATATCACTAATCGGTATAGCAGCATTGACTATATTGACAAAACATTACAAAATGTCCATAAATAAAATATGATTGTTATAAATTATTGCATCATGTCATGATTATATGAACCTTTAAAATGATATTTATGATAGAAAGATTCACATAGTTGTAATTAAATAATAGAAAAAATCTGAAATACATGTATGACATGATCTCAAAAATTCTACATGTGCATATTTACATAAACAGCTAACTTTATAAGTACATCTCTTAGACTAGCAGCTAATTTTGAAAATTAACAGTGACTTTCTTGGAAAGCAAAGATTACTTTAACTTTTATTGTTTACTTTAAAATTGATTTAATCACCTATTCATTAATTCATTATTCTTTTGGTGTTTACAATATGTATTTTATATCTGTCATCTTACATTTAGCATGCATTAAATAAACAGAAAAATAGTTACAAAAGTACAATCCTCATACGTGGTGGAAATGAAAATAGAGTCAGCGATGAGAGTGTATTCCAAGGAGAACTAAGCTAAACTGATGCATAACAGGTGTCATGTTCAAGAATAACGCAGAGGTGTCTCTATGACAGTGACATTAGTTTCCTCTCAAAAGATTGCATGGAATGATTTAGAAATTAAAGCACATGGAAGCCAAGTTCAGAGAGAAATAATAGAATGAGAGATAGTCCACAATCAAGAAAAGAATAGAAAAAATGAGAACTTGATATGAAGTGTAGAATAAGTGTTGACAATTGACTGTCATTTTATCCACAGTCATGTATGCATGCGAAAGAGAAGAAAGGGCAAAGTGTAAGTTTCCTGTCCCACCAGATTTACTGAGAACTCCAATGGAATTTCTGGAATCTAAGTAAACTCAGAGTTCAAAAGATGTCTAGATCTCATTTGTACAGACTTGAAAGAAAATGATTTCCTCCTTTCAGAATGTGAGATCAATTGATTCCATATAGAACACTCAGTCCTGGCCACCAAACATGCATAGTACGGGTCATCTCTGCTCTCACGCTTTAAGTTTTACATCCCATTTTACCCCATTAATCCCCTCCAACTGATTTCCTTTCCATCTGTTCCCCACTCTGTACTCTTGCCTTGTTATGAGGAAGCCTCCTTAATCTCCCTGTTGAATTTGTCTATCTTAAAATCTAAACTAAAAGTTGTTCTCGTCCAAAGATACTGTTTTCTCGTTTTGTTTTATTTTTTGTTTTTGGGGTTTTTTCTGCACACTCACCTTGTATTTAGGACAATACAAAGGTAGCAACCTTTATTTTGCCCTTTATCAGTTTTCTCTAGACTGATTCTGTCTCTTACTGCATCACTTTATATTCCTTCTTAACGAGATCATCTCCAAATCTTGCCATTATTTTTCATATTCATGGAGATCTTTGTAGGAGGATGTAAAGTCAACACCTAACTATTGTGCTCTTAGGGAAGAGTTAATGCTCATGTCTTATCTAGTAAATCTCAACAGAATCACCTTTCAGGATTGTCTTCAATCTAGTGACCTTGTTCTTACTCCATTTCAAATTCCACTCTGTACCCATGCATGAGATTTTTGTCACATTGTACTGTTCCTATGAAACTTGAAACTTCAAAGATCAACTTTCCATCCACCCAGATCCTCATTCATGCTGTTGTCCTATACAACCGTTTCTGCTCCTATGAGATCCACAATGCTAAGGACTTCCTTTTTCTCCCCGTCTGTCTATTCCCTCTTGATTTTCTTTCTTTCACTTGAGCTCTGTTCAAGATAAGTTCAGCTCTTCTCTCTCTACCAGCTTGTTGCAGTATGTTATACTATTGTATCCATTCTGTAAAACTGTATATCAATCTATCAATCTTAAAATATTTCATGTTTAAGCAATTATGGAGAAAACCTCAAAAGCAAATAAGCCTGCATCAGTGTAAAGCGATAAATTTCAACTTCATCTGAATTCTCAAAATGCCACTTAACTTCAGAATGTCGTCTTTCAACTCCCTGCTCTGTGTTCCTCATTGCTGACTCTCCACTCCTCATCAGCCTCACTTCTTATTTCCTAGCCAAATCAATTTTGAAAGACGACCTCCATTCTTTTGAGGATAATTATAGAAAAGCTGAACAGTCCCAGAAGAGCTCTCTTTCTGTCAAAATTTCCTTAATTTGTATTTTAATCAACCCCAGAGATATCTGATCAATCATATGGCATACTTAGCATTCTTAAAGAGAACTCATAAGTAGTAATCATTTAGTCTTTTCAAGCAAATTGTATTTCCTTTTTGTGGGTGCATACCTTACTCAGATTATTCTATTATAACTTTTATTTTATCATTTCCTTTTCATGCTTTTTAAAAGCAAGAAATATTTCTAAATATTTTTATGAAATATTTTTAAACAAATATCCATACATCTAGTATCCACATTTAAAATTTAAATCTATGTTCTTATTTTCTTTTCTTTTTATTAATAAACCAACTATTACAATGAGCATAAGATGAACTTCAAAGGACAGTGCTTTCCTAGCATGCAGCAGGCTCTGTGTTTGATCTCTAGCAGGGCAAAATGCCTATATATATATATATATATATATATATATATATATAGTGTGTGTATGTGTGCATGAACATACATATATGTAAAAATTAACCAAGGAAACAAACAACACATATGCTTGAATATCAAATAGTATCCTACACATTTTTATATATTTAACCAATAATATACATACTCATAAAATCTGTAATATATATTGAAGGGAGAATTTAAGTAATTTTTACATAGAATAAACTATTCATTTACTCCCTTGTGAATTATTGAAACTGTTTGATTTTTTTAACCATTGGTGACTTTCTTAAACAAGTGTATATTTTTGACATGTTTCACAAAGCTAAATTTCAGATTTATATTGCCACTAGAAAAACAGAACATCTGGCAGATTTGAAAATGACCATTACTTGATTTATTTAAGTATAATAAATGTATTACATGACTGAGTCTGAGTTTTGTAGTAATAGACTTTAAGACTGATGAAATTTAGAATAAGTTAAATATTCATTCACTCTCTAACTTTATTGAAATGACTATCTAATCTATTTTTCCTTTTAGCTATTCTTCTAATTCATTATCTAATTGCCTACCATATAAAGAAACATTTTGCTAAACTAAACCGCATCAGTAAAACAAATGAGGTTAGACTTTGACTGTGATATGTGTGCTAGTGCTTAATCATTTATCAAGAGAAGATTTTTCTCTAAATAACTTTATTTCCACCTCTATTTCTCTCCAAAACACACCTCTGCATTTCACAGGCATTTTATTTGATTTGCATTTTAGTGACAATGAGCTTACATGTGTAAAAATTTGCCAAATGTAAAGTCATGTGGTATACAACTTGTTTTAAATATTATAATGTTGCCTGGACTCCAGTCTCTAAATTCCTCTTTAAATATAAAGTTTCAGGGAGTCAGCACTATTAAGAGATAATTCAGTCCCATGGGTCTCCTTAATGTGTTTAAGTTGAGATGGGAACAGCTTAGTTCTCTCTAGTGAGAAGTCTGTTATAAAGCAATGTCGACTCCATTCTCTTCCTCTTTCACATGTGCTCACTCACCACTCCAAGACACTAAATGAGATCATACATGCTGTGTTTGATCCTGGGCTTTCAGACTTCAGTACCACAAGCCAAGGTAAATCTCTTTTCTTCATAAGTTCTCAGAATCCATAGCTTCATTATAGCAACAGAAAACATACTAAAACAAGTGGCAAAAAATGAAATGGAATACTGAACCAGAATGTGCAATAATCATAGAGAAATGCCAAAGATACGCTTAAAATATTGTGACAAGAATCTTACTTAGACAAAAGTGAATACTGAAAAACCAGACTGTAGAAAACAAACTGTGCCTATGAAGTGAAGAGGCAATGATAGATTCTGAGTGGATCTAAAAATTTGATTCCTGATGCGTTCAATGAAATACTTGGTAAACTCCTTGCTCAAGCCAAAGTGGCAAGCATGGTGCTTCTATCAGGAATTCAGTAAAAATTTATGAAAGGAATGAAGCCACAAGTTTAGTGCAAAAAGTCCCACAAAGGCAAAATAACAGGTACATCCAAACCATGCATATATGGATACACACACACACACACACACACACATATATATACCTATATTTTTCAAAGAACAAAACTAAATACAAATTTATATTTAAATAGTTCTTGTAAATTGTTCAGAAAATAAATACTTTTCTTCAATAGAATGAGAGAAAGCTTGTTTGACTGAACAGCTTGTTCAATTCAGTTCTGTTTTCTGGAAACATGTACAATGGGAGAAAGGTTAATAAATTCCCCTGGTGGTAGTCAGGGCATATGCACTAAAGAGGAGAAAGAATGAATTCTTATTTCTATCCAATCTGTTTTTCCTTTTCACTCTAATGAAACATGCCAAGTACTCCTATTATAGTAATTTACCATAATATATATGGGAAGATGACCCTGGCACTAGGAAAGCAATGAATGTTTCTATTTCTCAAATAATTGAAAAAAAGATGCTAAAACATTTTCTTCAGAAATGGGCCATTAGATGGTCTACACAGCGCATTGACTAGTGGAACATTTAAGGAACAATGCCATCTGTATTTATATATTTCTGGACAGGATACAGCTGACAGTATAAACTTACTTTATGGGATTGTTAAAACAGCTGCAGGAGAGAGATAAAAACATTTTGTCATTTTAATTTGCTATCACCTAAACATAATGGCAGTGTAACAAAATTGCCTAGGATTATTGAAAATAATCTGTCATCAAAATTGATGGTTTACTAGCAAACTTATTCTGTTCTCAGGTTAGAAAAATAAAAATCTACTTTATGCCAGGTGCAAATGCCTTAGCTTATACCTGTATTAATAAATAATATCAATACCATCCACAATGACACTTATTTTGTACAAAGAATATTATTCTCCTGCGTAGCAAAAAGTTATTATGGAAAGCTAGAGTAGAAGAAAGTATATTCACATAATGGCATTACATTTAAACCTATATTTTAAAAGCATTTTAAATTTACATTAAGATCTTTCTTTGTACAACAAAAAACATCTTAAATATTATTCATCAAAAGTACTGTATTTATGCAGTTATTCACACATGTTAAAAGCTAACAACGTGATAAGCTCAGTAAGAGACGAATTTTTTCCTAGAGCCTTATAATCAGTTTCAAGCCAGATCATTTTAATGTTGGAATTTATACCAAATGCATATCATAAGTGGGCAGAGATAGACTACTAGTCCCAGTAATAGCATAAAAGTTAATTTAGCTCCATCAGGGCTTACGGCTGACTCGTGGTAGGAGGTTATTGGTTTGTCGTGTTTGTGGGAATGAGAACTTAGGCTGACAGAGACCGAAGGACCCAAGACTCAGCTGTTTCATTCCCATCCGAGAAGCTGCGGTTCTCCTGTAACAGTGCCATTCTAAAGCTGTGGTTGCTTCTACTGCGGAATACCAACAACTACTACTATCTGTACAAGTTCAGTTAAATATTATGTCATCATGTTTTCATATACCTAAAACTGAGAAAGTTTTCCTAAAAAGTGTGGCAGAAAATGCCATTGGTTGATTAGGTCCCTGAGTTGTGGCTGATGGATAAAATCTAATGTGGGGAAAAGTTAGGAATTGAAAATACTTTTCTCTGACCCTGAAACCACTCCTAAATCACTCTACTATCATACTGTTGTGTGTGCAATAGACCCAGATGGGTTTATAAGTAGTCTGAAATAAGGAATAATATTTTGCATATTTCTCTGGATGTAGCATTAGATATACAAACTATTTAGTGGTGATTTCATTATCAAAAAGACATAGCTTACAATTAAAAGAAATGTTGATGTGAAGGAGTATTTGAGGAGTCTGTAATATTTTAGACTTCAAAAGACACAAACAGCCAAGTCAGTAATGCTTCGTAGTTGTTAAACCTGACTTGTCTACTTGATTAGCTAGGGGCTGCCCAAGGAGTTCGTAAGGCATGCTTCGGGGTATGTCTGGGTGGGTAACAGGGGTGCTGTTGGGTGTGACAGCAGTTCCTCGCCCTTCCTCTCTGGTGCGGTTGGTCTTTCCTCTCCAGCCACTCTGATCTAAGCAGATTTGTTTTGTCTTACACTTCTACCACCATATTCTTGCTTTGGGGATCTCTTATAATGAACTGAATCTCTTTATAATATGAGCC
Organism: Dolichotis patagonum; assembly: GCA_004027295.1. Lineage (NCBI taxonomy): Eukaryota > Metazoa > Chordata > Mammalia > Rodentia > Caviidae > Dolichotis > Dolichotis patagonum. The sequence continues at coordinate 85,719 of PVJX010001676.1, forward strand.
AAAGCAGTAGGTGTGGGGGTAATCTTTCCAGCATTGAGAAAGTTAATATACATCTATAAAGAAAAATAACTACTACCAGCTCCTTCTTAAATGTGGATTTTTAAATAGACATAGCCAGAAGACTTTAGGCAATATACACTTATATTTTTAGTTATGATTTCAGGAACAAGAGTTCTACCAGCAGCTAATGGGTAAAGACTAGGGATGAATCTAAGAGTCTTAAGGTACACAGTCAGATTTCACCAAAAAAGTTTAAATAATGTCAATAGAAACTTTGCTATAGATCCATCCATATAGACAACTGTTTTTCACTTTTTAATTATTTTTAATACATCTCCAATTTCTGAATAACATGTATTCCCTGCTATCATTTGCATTACCAAATATATTATCTATTGATTGAAATGATAATTCAGTTCTCATTTACTATGTTTTTTATTTTTATTTTTAACAGAATAAAACCAAATGAGAAAAAATAAATAAAACAAAACAAAACAAAATGTGGTCATTCAAAACAAAAGGATGGACATAGTACATAATTTAAAACCACAATACAAGGTGATCTACAATGGTTACCATAATGTCTCTTGTTATATTCAATAGAACTGCCCATATCATCAGGTACAATAAAACTGAACATAGCAGACCAGAGCAAAATCAATAAAAACAAAACATTGGAGATATTATAGGACTTCAAAAAGAATAGTCAAACCAGAATGGCTATCATAGTGAAGCTTATTTTCTTCAGAGTAGTTGCCTATACTCTCAGACTTGATAATATCAAACATAACAGATTCAAATAAAATCAGTCAAAGCAAGCAGTGAAAGCAATACAGGGTTTCAGATTAAGTTAATAGTAAATTAAAATTGTTACTGTTGTATGCCCCGCTATGTTTGGAATAGTTGTCTATACTCTCAAATCTAGTACAAGTAGACAAAATAGAACAGAATATAACCAAACTTAACAGAGCAATGAAAATAATATGGGTTTCAAATTATGATACAAGATTAACAATCTCCTCTGCCTTCCCTATTTAGACAATCCCTCCCCTTTCACTCCCAGGGTACATTGTTCATTTTGTATCCCACTAATTCCTTTAGTTTTTAGATTAGGGAGGCAACCACTATCTACCTAAGTGGTTCTGAACCTTTTTACCCCTGAGTTTGGTCTCAAGTTGTATCCATTTACCTTCAAGAGCATCAAAGTTTTCCTTTCTTATAGCTGAGTATCTCTGTTGTGTAAAAGTGTTATGTCTTTCCAACCAATCTGTAGCTGATGGGCGAGGTACCCCCACTTTTTTCTGGTTCCCTATCACATAGAGCATTGTTTTCTCATCTTTGACTTTCAGTACATAAACTCTTTTTCAACTTAATTATATCGCTTATATAGAGTATCTTTATGGACCCTATTTCCTGATCCACTCTGTCTGTGTTTCTTTTTATTAGTGTATCAAGATCATCCATGTTAGTGATTATGGCCAATCTTCTCTGCCTCATCTCTGCCATGCTATTTTTCTGCTGCTGGTTGTCTTTTCCCCTTCATTCCACTGTCTACTCTGTTCATTGAGCCTCCTCTGTTGCTGTTTTTGAAACCATGGTCTCTCTCTCTCTCTCTCTCTCTCTCTCTCTCTCTCTCTCTCTTTATCATGCCCTTCAGTATTTTTTGTAGGGTTGGATTGGTGGTCATGAACTCTCCCAGTTCCTCTTTGACATGGAAGAATCTTGTTTCTCCATTAATTTGGAGAGATAGTTTTGCAGGGTACATCAATCTGGGTTGGAGGTTAACTTCTTTCAGGACTTGGAATACTTCACTCCAAGCTCTTCTGATTTGACGGTTTGTGTCGACAAGTGTGTCATGATTCTGATGGGATTTCCTTTGTAGGTGATCTGTTTGTTTTCTCTGACAGCTTTTAATATTCTGTTTTTGTGTTGAGTTTCTGGGATCTTGATTATTATATGTCTGGGTATAGATCTATTTTGATTATAGCTGGCTGGAGTTCTGTATCCTCATACATCTGAATATATTTTCCTTTTCCTATGCTTGGGAAGTTTTCTTTAATTATTTCTGTAAATAGCCTTCATATTTCATTTTTGTTCACCCCTGCTTCTTTATTCACATTTTTTAATTCTTAAGTTATAGATCTTTTTGTCACCTTGTAGCCTTTGTATTGTTACTTCCTGTTTCCTTTTTAGTTTTAAGAGATCTTTCCTTTTGAAGTCACATGTTGCAAACCTGTCTTCAAGGCTTGATAGTCTATCTTTAGTTTCTTTCAAGTAGTTTTGCCAGCTTTCAATGGAGTTTTTAATTTCCTGGTAGACTCTTTGAATCTGTTTCATGTATTCTGGAACCAGCATGCTATGCTCTTGTCAGTCACTTGCATTTCCACCCTCAGCCAGAAGATGTGAGTGCAAAACTCTGTGAAATTAAAAACTCATAGCCCAGAGACTGTAGGTCCATAGACCATTCGTTATTTCTGTCACTACAATTGTACCAGCCTGATTTATAATAAGAAAGCTATTCAGCCAAATTAAAAAAGAAAAGGGGAAAAAGCCAGTAAATTTAGCAGGAAGAGAAAGCTGAATGTTATTCTTTATCAGTTTTCTTGGAAGATTTTCTCTAAACTCTCACTCTTGGAAAAACACTAGGAATTTTGTTACTTATGTCAAAATGTTTGGTTCGGTTCACATATATGGACATTATTTTGTTTTGAGTTATAGAAATTTATGATCCTACCTTCTCCAAAATGTAAGTTAAAATCCCTTAGGAAAAAAATGCCTCATTATTTATGCCAACTTCTAAACTCCAAATAAACACAAGTAATTCTAAATTTTCTTTAAAGCACTAAAATACAATTAATATTATAAAACCTGAAATTTATATGAATAATAATATTTTTATTTGGTCAAGAAACAGAAATCCAACTTGTGATTAGTTTCTTCATATAGTCCTACTTTAATTTCTTCTGTATTCTTCATAATGATCTCACCAATGGTTAAACACAATTTGTGGTGATATCTTTTGTTTCTATCATAAATTTTTATGAGATAATGAAACTATTTCATCTATATAGCAAAGCTCTAATAAAGTTTCTCATTTTTGCTTATAAATGTATTTAGATTTTTTCCTTTAGAAAAAATGTCTACAAATTAATAACTATATTGAATATAAACATTTGTATAACCCTTCACATAGACAAGTTTCCTTTAAAAAGTGGTGTGCCAATTTATTCTTCCTCTCAAGGTCATTTGGGTATATCATGTTTCTTGGAGACTTTTTCTTAGTATTTTGCTAAAAACAAAACCCTTTGTTCCTAGTGCTATTGCATTCACCCAGAGGCAACTTGACAGAAAGGGGCCTGGGAGGGTCTCCACTGTCACAGCTACTTCCCCTACTTTTGCTGCTGGTATCACTATTTTTCCTGCCACAGGACTGGAGTTCCATTATGAGACTTTCCTAGGGTAGAGACTAGGAAAGTAAAAGCAAAGAAAAATAAGCAAAGCAGCAAAGCAGACTCTGCCAGGCACCCACTTCCAGAGCCTCTCTGTCCATGTGTGGTCAGAATCCTGGGAGGTCTAGGTATCTACCAAGGAGATATGGGAGAAAACACTTGTAAGCAAATAAAAATCATCATTCTTTGAATTTGGATATCTCAACCCAGTCTATTTGTTCCTGTTTAATTTTTAGAGACCTTTAATAGTTTTTTTTAATGAATATTATTAGGATTTTAAAACCATCAATTTGAGATAGGATTTTTACTAAACCTGTTATTTCTTCAAAACTGCAATGAGAACCTATCAAGAAGTTTGTAAATAGGAAAGTAGAGAAAGTGGAATTTACCCTTTTTCACTACTTTTTAAAAATATTGTACTACTGACAGTATTTCTTTTTGAGCTAGTTTGAAGAAGTGATTGAGACTTACCATTGATTCATTTCTTAGACATACACTATACTATAGTTATACCAGAGTGACAAACTTAATCCTATTTTAAATTCTACTAGATTAAAAATCTATGATCTTTCCTTCCTTCCTTTCTTTCTTCCTTCTATACTTACCTCTTTTTTCCCACTCTTCATATGGGAACCTAAATCTACAATCAGATTTGTTTTTCTTTTTTCTATACATTAATATTTTACAATTAGGTCTGTTTCATAACCCCTCAATTCCGCTGCTGTGGTGTGAAAATGGGTGTGTCTGGATTTGGTCAATGGACTGTGGTTTATCAATCCCTGCATTAAAACATCAAATAAACTTCTTTGATTTCTAGTGTTGACCACCTAGCACAATTGTTATATTGTAACATTTAAAACAGATTTTTAAAATTCTGTTAAGTAAAGTGTGCAGTTATTTTGAGGCTACGATGCCTATGATGAGGCTAAACCACTAATAGACGTACCCAGATTCGGAGATTTCCATAGCCAGAAGCTCACGACTTAACATGTTTTGCTATTTATATGCATGTTCTTCTTTTGAACTCAACAATTAAGATTCTCATACATGATCCAATGTTACCTGAAAAAAATGATTTTCTAATTTTGTTCCACAGTTAAAAATACAGAGAAATAACATGTACATCAGTTCAAATTAAGTTACTAGATTCCATGTTGAGATGTGACTTTACTAGAAATAGAATTTTTGAAGGATCAAGTATTTAATTTAGGAGATACAAATAAGAAATCATTTGCACACTCAACTTTATTATTGAAATTTTGAAAAGAAGCACCTTTTTATTGGCTTTTCAAATAAACGATCACATAAAAGTGAGATCCTTCTATCTTCATAAGAAATCTAGCTCTAAATTAGTTTTGTATTTGTAAAATTTCATCACAGAGGACTCAAAATGACAGCTCACCCAAGTTGAGAGGCTTCTGTGCAAGGCAGTAGAACTCTTAAATTTTTGAATTTGCAATTTAACATAATCCAGCTCTGTCAACATGATGCTATTTTACCATGACTGTATTCCTTAGTTTCCAGAAAAATAGAGCTATTATTCTGCCCTTCCAAAATGACAAGGCCAAGAAAAACATAAATTCTGGATTGAGAAATATTTAAGAAAGAGTGATAACACATATCACAAAATAATGTGTCCATTACTACATAAATATGCAAAGTATCCATGCAGCAATTCATGCCATATACCAAATCACTTCATAAATATACTCAGGAGACACTTCCCCACAAACAATTATCATTCAAGACAAAAAAGAACCCAGTATGAAAATGTGCTAAGTATTTTAATGGGAAATTCAGAAAAAAATATAATTACACAAAATATTAATAAAAGATCAAATATGGCATAAAGAAATGTAGGATAAAATAAATTAATAAAAATATAAACTATCAAAATATCAAGAATTTACAAAGGAAGTGGACCCTGTCTCCCAGATTAAAGTTATCTCTTTACTTCTCAAAAACTAGTTTTCAAATCATATTTGCTACTATACAGATTAGCATAATCATATATACACATTAAGCCCCACTTTCTTGAAAAGGAAATGAATATAAGCTATGTAAAGGAACTATTTGTTAGCTACCTAGATTTATAAAATACCTAATGAGAGAAAACCAGCATTTACCTGGGCTATTCAAATGACACTACAGATGAAATTATAAGGGTCATGAATAAGGGTCATGAATAAGAAACTCAAGATTCCACAGAGAAAAGCGATATTCATATTAAGAAAACTTCTACTACCAGATGGAGTATTATTCATTTATCCTGTCTCTGATATGTATTCAGTAGAGCACTTTAGGAATCTGACTGGTGAAGTAGAAAGGCATCTGAAGACAGGTTTAGATATTGATTTATAGTGAAACTTATTCTTTCATGAAATTCTATATATCACAATTTTGACTATATTTCCTAAAATGTTGTCTCAACATTACAAGAGAGAAATGGAGTGGACTGACTCACTTTGTGTACTATCGTGTCCCAAATATCAAAGTGCTCACCATCCTAAACCATCCTATCTGGGTTTCTTACAAAGAAAGGATTGATGAGAATGCCCTCAGCCTGCTTTCTGCCCTATAGTCTAATTTCATTTAGGAGGATTGCATGTAAGACATACCTTTCATTTTAGAAAAACAATCCCCCAAAAAAGCTTTTTCTGCAATATTAGCAGTGTATTATGTTTCTTTCTTGTAGTATTATAGAAAAATAACAATGCTCTGAAAAAATTCTGAATTCTACAAAACTGGTTATCATAGACATTTAGGAAACACAATAATATATCTCTACTGCAAATAGCTTTCTCCACTTAAATTTTGGTATATTAAGTGTTGGGCAACTTAACTTTCTTGTTTCTTCATTTATTACAGAAAGGTAATAGTACCTTCTTCACCGTGACAATAAAAAACAATAACCTAAGACATATTTGGAAAGAGGGAAGTACAAGGATTACTGAGCGAATAATTCAATAAATTTGAATTAGGTATCAGAGGTTGCATATGGACTACATATACTCCAGAAGACAGGAGTAAGAATTTACAATATACAGAATACTACAAGAAACACAGAGGTACATAGATGACCAATTGGCTAATTCACAGCTAGAAAAGGGACTGGCTAATTCATTGTAGAGGAACATAGAGTTGTAGGTCATGATGCTAGAAAATTAACATGAAGTACAATTGTTAAGTATTTCATATCCTTGTGAAGAAGTTAAAATTTTGTAGTCTCCATGTAAAGCTATAAAATATTTTAACAAGCACATTGACATGAACACACCAAAAGTTACTTGAGGACTTTCACAAAAAGCACAGTGATTTTTAGCAGAACAAAGGAAATAAGTCTTTTGCTGTGATTTTAGCAGAACAATAAAAGAAATTAATCACTTGGCCATAAATAAAACCATACAAAAATCAATTTCAAATGGATTATAGAGTCAAATTTAAAGAGCAAATAAAGATTTTGAAAGCAATACATAGTGTTCTCATGATCTTGAGGTAGAAAAATATTTTTGAAGAAGCAGTAAACACAAAGAAAAATTTTGAAAAACCAGAATATTACAGCTAACAGAATGTTACAGCTAACTTATTAATTGCAAGACAAAATTGAGAGTAAAGAGAAAATCTACAGGGAAAGAAATCTCCAGGATATAACTCTAGGAAAGAACATACATCCCCAGAATACTGATTTTTTTTAGCTAATGAATTATAGACAACTAAATATAAAGTAAAAACATGTGCATCTATAGCTGATATCTTAATCACAAGTAAATATAATAAGAATGTGTACACATGCTCATTAAAGACATGTCCAAGAATGTTCAGAACATGACAAAAAAATTACAAATAGAAATTATAAAATGCACATCAGAAGTGTATACATTCACACATAATAGTATGAAATCATGTGCACAGTGATAAGATGCACAGCTACACCAGTACACCATATGGACAAGTCTCATCAATATAGCATCAAGGACCAGAAACTTGATGCAATTCTGTTTCTATAGACTACAGGCCAAAGGCAAACACAGGCTGACAGAATGCATATAGTGTTGTTACCCTTAACTGGTTGGGTGTAGTGACTGAGTGGAAATGTGCTGAGTGTTCTAAGATACTTTCAATGGTTTCTTTCATGATCTAGTGCTGGTTACATTTTGTGTTCAGTTAGAAACTCATAAAAATACATTTACCAGGTGTAACTTTTAATATGGATACTTATATACAGATTATTAAAAACCAAAATAACTCAGAAAGACTTCCATTTCCAGTGTTATGGCTAACAAAATATTCCCAAATTTCCCCCAGTGAAACACTAAAAATGCTGGATAAAACTCAGTGACAACTTTTAAATCAAAAGCTGAGCTAAAAATAAAGTATAGAAAATCCATATGGGACATATAAAAACAGTGGAGCTAGAGTCCAAAGTATTTTCCAATTCTCTTCCTTGAACTCTGAAGCCAGTGCTATCCTGGGGACAGGGGTCTCTTGGTAATCCACAGTTTTAGAATTAAGTTATTTCCCTGGGTGACCAGTGACTGGGACATGACCGCATATGCCTGTGCACCTCTAATGATGTTCTCTCCTTCCTGCCTTTTTCTTGCCCTACGAGCCATCCTCTAACGAAAAACTTAAGGGTAGTGAAGTATTAAAACCAAACTGACAAATGTAAATAATTGTCTGTAGCAATGCGCTGTGTCAGCTTTATTTGACTGCTTTTCTTACTCAATTGCCACTAAAGTACACAATCTCCAATTTACAGTAGTGTCACCTAGATTTTTCAACTCTATAATGATGTAAAGAGTTCTTGGTAATGTGCTATGACTCTGCCTTTAGAAGACAGGCAGAGACAGCAAGCTGCAACTCAGTCCAACAGGCAGCCCCTGAGTACAGTTCCCAAGCTCGACAGTGTGCTGTGTCGCTCATGTTTCCTAGGCACAAGTACTCAATGAATTACATTAGTTATTCAACAGTTCATTGTAACAAGGCTCTGCCTTATTTATTTTACTAACTGAAGGCTAATATAAGTGTTCTGAGCATTTCTATATTAAGATAAACTAAGTTATAATGTTTAATACATCTTGTGTGTTTAGTAGTTTCAATGTATTGTAATTTTCAATTCTCAATAGTATTATTTATATATAACCCCTTTGCAAATGAAGCAGTATTTTAAAACGTAAGTCCACTACCATTCTCATTTCCTAACAGAAAATGTCCTCAACAATCTTATAATTTTTATTCATCTCCCACAAATATTCTTTTTATGTCTAACTCCACTTGAGGTACCAGGAGACCTACCTAATGCATATCTAATTCTGAAAGAAAACAATATTCTGAAAGATTTCTACATTGGAACTCAGGGAGAAAAGGAACCACCTGATACCTGGAGCCAACATCTCTACTGACTCTATGGTCACCTCAGTTAAATTACTAGAGCTATTTGGAGCCTCAGAAATTTTATTTACTGATTATGCACATGAACACTTCTTTTTCTATGCATCATCTTGAGGGAAAAAGAGATTATTAGTTTTCGTGTGAAGCAAACTGAGAATCTGCCTCTGTTTTGGAGCATGTAAATAAATTAATATAAGCACATCAAAAACCCTGGTAGTCCTTAAAGAGCTGAAGGAGATCTGTATGCTCTGAAATGGAATGATCTTCAGGATGGGTTCAATAATAAAATAAGCAACAAAGAAGTCTTAAAGATATTTGATTTGTAAAATAAACATACTAAGAAAAGCATACAATATTAATAGAAATTTCCTATACATATGTCCATAAACTATGTGTCCTCTGGGTTAAAGAAGAAATAGTACAATTTTTGTGCATTGAAAAATTATAATGTGGCTACATAAGTTTTATAATTATACATTTTAGGTAAATGTTTTGCACAAACCTATAATTAAATGAAATTGAATTCTATGGGTGAAATTAAAAAGCTACTGATTTTTATTGGAGAAAGAGAAAAATCCTAAGAAGGAAAATGCTTGAAATCATTGGATCATATGACAAGGTTATAGTAAATTTTTAAAAATACAGTAAATGTTATAGCAAACTTTTAAAAATACAGATATGGAAGCCAATGAGAGATTTTCACTGTGAACTTGCAGATTGCAATGATGATAGAGAGGTATTAAGTAATGTAATACAGGGCTTTGCCCTGTATTACAAATTGAATTTGCCAAATTGAATTTAAATATAAAATATAAGACAAATTATTGAGAAAACATTTTAGGTATGAGTTTTTCTGATCATTGAAAAGCAATCAGTTTTCTGACTATGAGATTGCATCAGAGAATCACCCTGTGCTCAGAGGGACAAAACTGTAAAATGAACCTTATTTCTCAGAAGTGTCCCCATTGACAACCACTCTAAAATTGGTTGGACTATTGAACGAGTCATATTCAATGTTATTACTTTCTAGGGTTTTTTTCCCCTTCATAAAACTAGCTATTTCAGTTATTTTAAAATGATATTCTTCTTTTCTCTTGTATATTAATGTTGGAGTCAGGGGTTGTGAGGACAATTAGAATCAGGACACAGAATTTATATTATTTTAAGATGGTCACCCATAGTTTAACACAAGAAAGTGCAAAAAATCTGTGCATAACGCTAAAGACTCAGAATATTCAGCCAAGGGCCTGGATCCCATAGCAATGCCCTACATGAGTCTAGATGAAAACCTAGAGCCCATGACACTGCCCGCCACGAGTCCACCTGGAGATCAAGAGCCCACGAGAAGGACTCACACCAGTCTGTTTTACGGATCCATGCTGGGAAGGCCCAAAGGTCAGCGGTAGAAGCTAGAAAGTCTATGCCAGCAGGGTGAAGGAGCTGTGCTGGCAGGTTGAGGGTTCTATGCTGGAGCCAAGGAGTCCCACACATAATAAAGACCAGGTCTATCCTGAAAAGCACCGCAGCCATCCTCACAGACATGGAGGCCCTGAGTTCCTCTGATGAACAGTTGAGTACATGCCAGAAAGCCAGTATGATGAGATTGTCTTAGAGATTACATGGCTCAAACAGCAATATTTACACAAAGCCACAACACCCCCACATCTCTATTTATGCTGACAACTTTCCTCAGGTGGAGCATCTATGCTCAGCACCATGCTGATTTAATTCAGCTGGTGTTAAGTTGACCATCAGTTTTTATTCCATAACCACTAGATCTGCAGTGTCCATCAGAAGTTCTTAAATTCCTACTATATTTTTTTTTTCTTTCTCTTCATTCATCCATGTTGTAGAGAAATGTTGAAGTAAGGAAGGCATGCTAAGCCTGCCAGAAACTAACCTCTAAAAGCTGAAATACACCAAATAAGTGGTAACATGACCCTAATTACACCTAATTTGAAAACACTCTGGGCGGTCAAAATATCATGATCTCTGGGAAAATAAATGTCTTCCTAAACGGCAGAAGCCTTTTAAAAAGAAAGATAGGAAAGTGCAATAGTAAAGTGCAATAAGAATATGGCTGAAAATTTGAGACACACTGCCAACATACTATGGGCAAATTCTCTGATAATTTAATTTCAATTTATATTAGAGTGGTGTGCCATTTTCATAATATGTGAATGGAAATTCAAGGAGCATTTGCTGTTAAGCACAACTGAATGGGCAGTTTGTTACTACTACATAAGAAATAAGTTGTAAAATATTTCAATCAGAACTAACCCTTAAGTGTCCTCAGCTAGAGCAGAGGCCAAATAATGTCAGCATCAGATGTGCATAACGAGGTGGCACATAGCTAAAAGATTGAGGAGTAGAGTGAACAAAGCAAAGGTCTGTAGGAGCAGCAGAGATGGAGTGTTCATGAGAAGTTACAGGTTTCTCCGTTCTTCTCAGGTTTACTTGTGGTGGGGTTGCTGTTGTATAACTGAGCTCTAGCCAAAGGCACATGGTGGGAACAAGAGATGCTAAATTGTTGCTGTTATTGCTGCTGCTTCTACTGCCACTCTAGCTTGGGGTGGTGTTGTGTTGAGACAGGGTCTCACTTTGTTCCAGGTTGGCCTCACACTTGCTGCGTAACTCAGGCTGGCCTCAAATCTCACAACCCTCCTGCCTCACCTTCTCCATTGGTGGGATTACAGGTATCACCATGACACACATCTTTTAATGTATGGTGCTTTTAAGCTTCACTTTATAAGACATCCCTGATCATTGATCCATTTTCTGTCAGAGCATCTACGGAATCCACATATTGATAGCATTGTGAGGTGAAAGGAATGGAGATCCCTGAGCCAGTGATGCTCCCAAGAAGAATTTCCTGATCTGTACTGATTGTAATTTTACAAAGGATGAAACTATTGTTGACTCATTGAGATTTCATGAGTATTTGAAACATTGCAATATAGCCTAGAACAGTGCTCCTAAAATTTTGGTGGACATGAATTATTCTGCAGAACTTATTAAAACAAAAAACAGAATAATTAACAAAGCAAAGCCATTGAGTTCTGGTTTATCTCCCAGTTATTTTTATTTCATTTATAGGGTAGACAAAGTGAGTTCTTATATTTGAAAACTTTATCAAGTATTTTTAGTGTTGTTTACTCACAGACCATACTGACCTAAAGTCCTGAAAAAAAATCCTGGGATTGAAATTGGTTTCAAAATTTGAGCAAAATAAATGAGCTCATGAAGCAGAAAGGCAGTTCTAGTTAGGTAGAAGTGTAGGCAAAGATTACATGAAGATTGTGGTGAAGATAAAGCAGAAATGTTTCATCAGGGAAATTTGGGATTAGATTGTCATCAAATCAGATAGTAAGATGTAGCATTAATTCGATTGTGATTTATTCACTAATATTTAATGATATTGATGGAATGCAGGACAGCTGTGACTGCCAACATATCCATTACCCAATACCTTGACGTCTCTATACACTTTAAGCAGACTGAAAATTCCAAAGAACCACATATTTAAGGCCAGGTAAGAAAAGCTCTCATGCGAATGACCATTCTGTTACAGACTACTTCCATGTAAACAATCTTACCTTGGCCAACAAATTACAACTGGAAAATTCACTGAAAGTCAGAGTGTCAGTAGTATTGGAGTCACCCAAGATGACATAGAGACAGTGGTGTGCCCAGGAGGGATGATCCCAGTAGATAAAAATCGTAGATGCACAGAGTGCCTTGCCACTGAGAAGAGGAAATGTAACTAGTACTCATCTCCAAGATGGACCACTACACACGATTATGTTACATGGTGGAAGAAGTGTATGGCAATGCTAATGAGTGGGGCCATAGAGCCAGACTACCTGTGTTCAAGTCAAAGCATCCCCACTTGTTATCTTAGTGATGCAGGATAACCTATGCTTCCTAGGTGCTCCATTTCCTCAGCTACAGCTCTCTTTCCCATAGGATAGGGGGACTGTAAATAACTCAAGAGACCAATAGAAGACTAGTACTGAATTTTTTTTTTGAAGGAATGAGGTAGCTGAGTATAAACTTACACAGAAACAAAATAGCTGGATCATGCTAAAATCGTTTGACTGAAGTCCAATTCATCAGCACTCTGGCTACATGAAATTACGTAGTTGTTCATTTTTAACTGGTCATCTTACTGTTACAGGGAGCTGAGTTAGATAGAAATACTATAGGCAGTCAGACAGGGCTGGGATCTCAGAGGACTCAGAACAGAAGACCAGATACCTTGCAATCCTGGAGGAGATAGATACCTCTGTGCTGTGGACTAGATCCCAAGACAAAAGGCAAAACAAATGCAGCCACACCCAAAGTATAAACATCACGGACTGATATTCTAAATAGGTATGGATCACCTTGAGAAAGCCAGGAGTCACCACTTAAACCCCTGGCAGAGAAAGCCACTGGTCTTTATGCATGCTTGGTTACTACATGACTTGCTTTCTATTTGTCACAATTTAATAAATTTTACCTGAATGATTAATCTTATTGGTTGACCATAATTCTGTCCCACCTCATACCCACCTCCCTTACCAGTTTCCATGCTTTCCCCAGCTTGAACCCATCTCACCTCATGGTTTTGCTTTATAAAAATCCCTAGAAAAGACAGAGTCTTAGGGGACCCACTAGGGACCCCTCTGTCTCACTCAGACAGAAGCTTTTTTTCCTTAATAAATATATTCTGCTCTTAATCTCCATTGTTCCTAAAATTCATTCTTTGATTTTAGAGAGCACGAACTCATGGACATAGTAGGTTGGGAGTTTCATTCCTCTCTATCATTACATCAGAAAAATCCACATTTAAAACTTTTCTACCTTTGCTAGAACTGCTTGGTTGAATTTGCTGTATCTTAATTTTTAAACCATGGAAGTCATCTCCTCATGGCTATTACTAAAATTTAGAATGCTACCTTATAAATAATTCTCTTCTTGATAACCACTGTCTTAGTCCATTCCTTCTCTTATTGCAAAACACCTTAGGATCGATAATTTATAAACAACAAAAATGTGTTGTTAGAGCTCAGCAATTGTTCATTGCTAAGAAGTTTCTAAAGCCTCTCTGACGTGAACGTTTTTCCAATTCATGTGTGAGGAACTCTCGGGTATAATCAGTTCCCAAAGGTTCCACCTCTTAACACCATAACTTGGGGTTAAAATTTCAACCCTGGAATTTTGTAGGGACATGTGCATTCAAACAATAGCAGTCACTCTCTACAGTCTTCTAAGTGTCTCTTGGCACTCTCTGCATGATACTAGAGATGGCTCCATCATGACATCCTAAATCTAATTATTCACACACAAATTCTTAAAAGATGGTGCTAATCAATTATGCCCAGTCTGAGTCACCCTATGTATCAGAAAGAATAGACTACACTGAAGTATAAATAATCCCCAAATTAATGATACAACATAGCACAATTTATTTCTTGCTCATACTGCATGCCTAAATGTCTAAATCAGGTCAAGAAAGTGTACCATGTGGTCATTTAGGGACCCAGGATGACAAAAGTTCTGTTAATTTGTGTCTTTACTATCCCAAACCTGTGACCTCCATTGCTGTCAGGTGAAGAGTGAGCTAGGGTGCTGAACATTGACTCTGTCGTCAAAAGTGATACTATTAACAGACACTTCTACCTACAGTGTAGCAAACAGAATTAATTATGAAATATGAAGTTTGACTTTGACTTGACTTGCAGTTTTCTTTCAGTTTATGTTTTAGTTATATATTGATCACCTTAGTTTTATCACTTTACAGTTCTCAATAAATGTGGCAAATCTGTTCTATCTCTCTTCTTTTCAACTATGGTAGTTCCTACTTATTTTATTTAGGATACTTGAAATCCTCTAACATTTACTGATACTGTTTATTTCTATACTTATTTGTTTAGACTTTCTTTTAGAGTTTTTGTTCTGCACTACATTTTTGATATTTTCCACCACTATGTCTTTTAAACTAATTATTTTCTATTTAAATGTTTAATCTTCTCTTAAACCCATTCTTTAAACTTTTCTTCTGACTCTACATATTTGTCATCCTTAGAAGTTTAATTTGCATCTTTTATAAACTTTCAATGCTTTTTCTTAATTTTTGAATTTGAGGAATAGTTATAATGGTTTGTATGCTTTTGTCTATCAGTTCTAAAAGCTGTGTCAGGTCTGAATCAATTTCAACTGAATGATTTTTAATAATCTTAAGGATTGTATTTTTCTATTTCTATATAGGTATAATTTATAATTTGCTGCTTGGTATCATCAGTTTTATTCTGCTATTCAAAATAATTTTGAATTGAGTAAAATTAGTGAGATGGTATATCAAAATTTGTGGGAAGCTACCAAGCATGTTTAATGGAATAAGTATCCCACTAACTCCCCTTAATCACACAAGAATAAAGAATAAAGTTTTCAAATTAATAGACTGAGTTCCCACCTTAAGAAACTTAGGAAAATATAAAACAAACCTAAAGTAAATAGAAAAAAATAAGAAAAACAATCAAAACAGAATTAATGAAATAGAAAAACACAAAATGTCAATCAACAAAATGCAGTGATATTGACAAATTAACCAACATGAATCAGTCTCAAAATAATTAGGCTGAGTAGAAGAAACACAACCAAAAGAGAAGCACAGGCTATATTACATAAAATAACAGAAAATGAAAAAACAATCTGCAGTGCCAGAAACACATAGCCATTGCCTGAAGCTATGGGGCGAGCTGCAAAGAAAGGACAGAACATAAAAGGTTGTAAAGGGAAGTTGGAAAATCTTTGAGGTGGATGAATGTGTTTTTTATATTTATCATGATGATGGTTTCATGTACGTATGTCACAACCCAGAAAATCATAATTTAAATATATTTACCTTTATGATAGTTATTCTGCAATAAAGCTGTTATTTGAAAAATGTACTGAGGAAAGAAGTGACAAATAACAATGTACAAGGATGTTCATTTTTACATAATGTAAAAATGCAATAAATTCGATACACTCTAAATGTCTAGGGAGAGAGGACTTGTGAAATTATGACATCCATTTCTCTCAAAGAAAACACAGAATCCATTTATTGATAGTTAAAAAATAATTTTCATGATATATTAAGTATCCCTCACATACACACCCATCAAAAACTACAAAGCTATTTGTATAGTTTATTTCTATGTTTGCAAAAGGATCAGAAATATTTGCTGTTCTAGAAAATTATACATAAGAATGTAATAACTTTGATTAGAATTAGCAATGTGACCAGAGGGATAAGAATCTGTTTTTTATTTTATATATGTTGAACTTTTCAATCTTTGAAACATGCAGATATCTTAACAACTGAAATATATTTTAAGAGCTTCATCAGTATTGTATTATACTGATTAAAATTCAGTCCAGATCTAGAATAATATAGCTTGTGCTCTGCAACTTTGGAAAACTTAATTAAGCTCTTATTAGATTCCTCAAAAGTGAAAGAGATATAAAGATAGTATCTCCTCATAGGATTACTGTGAATATTAAGTAAACCCTAATTGGAGAGCCTGCCACATGGCAAACATGCAGTAAGTTTTATGTTACTACTGTTACAGATTCAGTCAAATGAGGCTGCTCGCTAAGGAGGTGCTTCTAATTAAAATATCTAAATTATAAAATATCTTCAAAAGTTTGCGTGTTGAAATATTGCTCATCTCTTTTCTCACTCTGGACTGATTCATCAACTCTAGAGAGCAAGTCCATGCTTCACAGGAATAGACATATTGTTTCAAACAGCACTTCAAAAGTAGCTGGTGGGTCTTGGAAACAATTTATTAAGTACCCCATTGTAATGATCCATACAGTGTACTGCCACAATTACTTATGCTGTCCATTGTGAATGAATGAATAAATAAATATAAATGTATATGTGTGGTATTGAAGCTTAATTAGGTCAACTTGGCTGATTTGGGAGACCCAAAGGAATTAGAAAACTACATTTCTGGGTATTTGTTTGCATCATGGAAGTATGACTTTGAGAAATTCATACATGTGGTCCATAGATACTTATTCTGGGGCAATTCTCCTGCTCTGTTTGCAAGCCACTGTGAAACAATCAGCTTTTTCTGCCATAGCCTTCATTCATGATGTTTTTGCCTTCCAATCTACCCAACCTTGGACTCAATTCCCTAAAACCTTGAGCCACATTAACATTATCCGTCTTTCATTTACTGGTATTGCTGTTGTATATCAGCTATGGAAAAGCTGATATGTTAATGTGAAAATATGTTCATGAAATTTGGTAATATGTAAAAAGTGGCTACCCTCTCTACCATATCAGCCAGGATCTAAATACAGTACCAAATTCTTTCAGAGATTAACTTTTGTCGCATTTAAAAATACCATAAATAAAAGATATCCTAATTTTATAGAGCAAAATTTGTTGAATACTTGCTAGGTATCATAAAATTTTATATTGTATTTCTGATTGCTAAAACAACCTAATGAGCTATTAACAATATTGGTTGCTCATCAAGGAAGAAATTATACTGAAGAATTTAGAATTTGCCCACTAGCCAGCTACTTACTTAGCATAACCTAAAAATTGAAAGCATGTAACGGCACCACAGTTATAGTAAATTGGGACACATGATTTCAATCTATTTACATCACTTTCTAGGGTAGCCCATGATATTTGAACAGATGCAGACTAATGTCACACAGCACTTTAACTCCTATTAGACTATGCATTATTGTACGTACATTCACTGCAATGCCAAATCATGAGTGAAACAGGTGCGTGCAGGGAGATTTGTGAATAAAGCCAGCACTGATTATTTTACCTTTCGTTCCTACGTTGTGTTGCAAGACTCTATTATGGAGAGAGATGCAGTGAACCTTGTCTCGCTCAGCACCTTCAGCCTCCCAAATTCAAGTGTAGATAGGAAGTTTATCGAACATCTCTGACAACAGTGTGAATGTGGAGAGACTCCTAACTTTTCAGAGACTGTAAAATAAGGGCCCTTATGTTATTTCATGTTTTCTCTTTTAAAAGAATATAAATAGCTAAATTTTAATTAAGTCATATAATTCTCAGAGACTACATTGTTATTTGCATGCATTATTTCATTTAACCATTAAAACAATCTTCTGAGGTAAATATTATTTTCATTCTTAAATAATGAATGAAGCTATTGGGTATTAAGTCTAAAATTAAACTTCTGAGAGTTACCTGAATGATATGGGAATGATGCTATAATTTTGGGACCAAAGTATTCTGACTTTTCAGGACTCTACTCTTTCTCCTTGCCTATGGTTTGAAATTAGAGTTTTAATTCTGGATAATAAGTATTTATGTTTGCTAGAGTTCAGAAACTGTGAAAATTTCCAGGAACTCCCTTAACCCATGGATGTGAAAAAATTTGTATATCCTAGAATCTTAATGGTAGATTTCCACAGCAGTTATCCCATCTATCTTTTTTCCTGATTTCTCTTGATATTTTTCTTCACTTATTCATGCATTTATATTATTTGGCTATATTTTATTGATTCACTACTGTCTGCCATCTCTTCTGTTATAAATAAATATCTATAAAATGCATTTCAAATAAGTCATTTTAAGAAAAGGAGGATAGGTAGTGACATATAAGTGATAAAATTGCAATTAGCAAGTAATTACTTCATTATATTTTCATTTCTCTTTAAATAAAAATGTATTCTCTATTATTAGAGGTATCTACAAATTTCTTAGATATTTTTTATAAGTTAAGGGTTTTAAATCCCTGAATTTTGAGTTAAAGGCTTTATATTAATATTTTAAGTTAATGTACCTCTTAACAAAGTCAATGAGAAAGTAAAAATCAACTCAGTAAAAGCAAATACCTCTAGAGAAAGCTATTGAACAGTTTATCTATGCACACTACATTTTAAAAGGAATGACTCATGGAGACCACAATGCTACATTCAAGGGTTTATATTATTAGATTGATCCTCTAGTGGTACGCTCAAATGACCTTCCACATCACATTGCTTATCTCATAATGGATTTCCCTGATATATGCTGAATGTTAGTAATTTCTATTCCCTCCTCTTAACTAAACAAGTAAGCCTTAAATCTAGAATTCAGATATTAATTAACCTTCTACCTATGTAGTATAATCCTTTTATTTTCCTGAAAAACAGGAAAGAATTCCAAAGCAATAAAACAATTATTGAGATTTTACTACTTGTTAGGCTCAATACTGGAACCAGACTCCAAGTGTCTCAATTTCATTATCTCATACTTCTATTATATCCCACTACATATTTCCCAGAAGAACTATTAGTGCTTAGGAGTATTTTCCAAGTATAATTATACAGAGTTTGGCAATTTTTAAAATGTAACCAATATTCTTACTTTGTTAAAACTTCTACATGGTTTGAAATTCTATCTCATATGGAGGAGTTAAGGGTCAGGCTGTACTGCGGAAAGTCACAAATGAACGAAAGTGCCAGTCACATGGAGCTGTACTTTTCCTCTTGCAAGGTTTCCACATCAATAATGTAAGTTAAGTAAGATATACGGTTTTCTCCAGGGCAAAATAACTGTGTTTTTTTTTTGTTGTTGTTTTGTTTTGTTTTTATCGGTACCAGGGATCGAATTCACGACTGCCTGCTTGCAAGGCAGGAGCTTATGCCGCTGAGCTAACTCCCCAGCCCCATAACTGTGTTTTCTAATTCATCATGTAGAGCAAAGAAAATGAGATTCAGAAAAATTGTATTTGATACATCAAATTAATAGTATTGTCATTAGAAAACTCCAAGAGCAAAATTTTGTTACGAATACTTATTCCCTGTAAATAAACAGGACCACAAACTGAGATGAGAGTTGAAGATAGGAGGAATATATATGTTTACATTGATGGTTTACATTGGTGGTTTGTCTGTTTTTAGTGAAAACTAAATTTTTAGGACATATTTTATGGAACAAAAAAAGAGGACATTAAGATTTAGGTTTCATAAGGACTGCTTATGGAAGAGTAAATAAATATTTTAAATTTATAATTTGAGAGGGCAAAAATAACAAGTTAAAAGAAAGATTTCCTACCAGAAACAACTGAATTGTAAGTGGAGCTTGAAAAAATGGAACACAAACACTCAAGACAGCATAATGTTTTTGCCTTCATTTGATTTTCAATGTGGTCATGGTGATTTAAAGAGAAAAAGTTTTCTGATGAAATAGTGTTGATTGTCCATCCGTAAAATCCAAGTGCTTTTATTATTCATAATTTAAAACCTTTGCACTTCAGCAAACAGTAAATACACAGTGAGGATATTCTGCTAGAAGGTCAGCTCCTTATAGTGGTTAATGGGAGGGAGTATGCAGCTAGAGGAGCAGCTGTCCTTACTTCAGAGCGACCTGCTTATCCACATTTCAAACAACTAAATAGACACCTCAAGTCACCAAGGGGGACTAAGTAGATGGAGAGAAAATGAAACAGTCAGAGTTAACCATGATTTGTCACTTGAATCTAGTCAGAGACACTGATAGCTCTCTGTATGTAACAGTGAAACTGAGAATCTTTGCTTTACATAATCTACTCACAATGGTCCACCAAGTTTGTTTGGTGTTTTCCTGTACATAACCTTATTTTATAAAAATATTTCCTTAATGAAATATCCAATAAAAATTAATTTTAACATACTCCACAGTTCATGCTGCATTTTATTTTATCTCTATAATATTAATATATTAAAAGGTATATTTCCACTTTTGCTAAGTACAGTAACAGGGATTGTAGTTAGCATCCCACATGAAAATAGTAAAGAAAGTAATAAAACACATGAAACAATTCTTGCTTGTGTTGGACTTTAAGCATCATAAAAACAGGAACTGAATGAAATAACATTCGTGACTGTCAAACTTTACTGAATAGAGATAATACCCACGTCACAGTTCAGAAAGAAGGATCCCAGAAAAATGCACCAGTTTCTGTGAATAAAAGGATGGAGTTGAAAGTGCAAAGGAATCAGGATTGCTAGAGACTATAATTGCAGAGAACTAGAAAAAAAGAATACAAAGGGCTTCTGGAGATAACATATGCAACATGCCTTCACTACGCTGAGAATATAAGGCATAAGGAAATTGCTTAAGGTCAGAAAACAATATTAAAAAAAAATACCTTAGAGGAAACGATGTCTGATCCTTACTCTGGGGCTGGAGTTGTAATTTGCTATGGATGGGTGTGGTTTGAACATGTTCTTTAAGGCTGATATGCTGGGACCTTAGTCCCGGGGAATGAATAGACTCTAGGATGTTTAAGAGACAAGACCTAAGGGGAAGAAATTAGACACAGAGAGATATCAACCTTGGAAGAGACTCTGTCTGACAGAGGGAATTATGTCTTGTTAAAGTGGGTTGTTATAAACCAAGACCACACAGGGATATAATATCAGCACTCTGGTAGGATGAGGCAGGTGAATCATTGTTTTCAGTCCAGCCTGAGCAACATAGAAACATAGTGAGACCTTGCCTCAAAACTCAAAATAAAAAAAAGTAAAGAAGGCAGGGGTTGTAGCCCAGTGCAAAAGCCCTGGATTCAATCACCTATAGCCAAAAAAGAAAGAAAAAGAAAAAAAGGAAGGAAGGAAGGAAGGAAGGAAGGAAGGAAGGAAGGAAGGAAGGAAAAGAAGAATGAAAGAAGAGAAGAAAAGAGAAAAGAAAAGAAAAAAGGAAGAAAAGGAAGAAAAGGAAGGAAGGAAGGAAGGAGAAAGAAAGAGAGAAAGAAAGAAAAGAAAGAAAGAAAGAAAGAAAGAGAAAGAAAGAAAGAAAGATTAGAAATGAAATGAAATGAAATGAAATGAAATGAAATGAAATGAAATGAAGTAAATAAATCTGTTGATTCTTTCACGCGTGGATATTTCTCTTCCTATTTCACAGTGTTGTTACCCAGCCAGGGAAACCTTCACCAGAGGCCAAATCTTAAACTTTTATGATCCAAAATTGTGAGCTATGCAAACTGCTTTTCTTTACAATGTATCTAGCCCCAGACCCCAAAACCGCGAGCTAAGGAAACTTCTTTTCTTTATAAAGTATCAGCCTTAGACATTTTATTATGGCAACAGAAAATAGAAAAACCCATTCTCCTATGAGCCAGAGGAAAATGTAGTAGTTTGAAAAGTGATTGCTTCAGTAGGAATTGATTGTTTCAGGAGACTAAGTGAAAGATTGCTCTGATTCTGACTGATACAATTTAAAACTGCACTTCAGAAAGAGTATGCTATTTCCAAGTAAGATAAGCACACTTCATGAGGAACCTCAGGAAATTTTATTTTCCTGAAACATAAACAAAATTACTTCATAACACATTACAAAGTAATTTTTAAAACCTCGAGAAAAATTTTAAAAGTAGTCAGGAAAGTTTCATTTATTTCAGAAAAACGAAGATGACAATGAGAGTTGATTTTTTTTGAGAACTGATTTTTTATCAAAGTATGAAGGTTTAAAAGCAATGAAGCAATACATTTAAAATATTTTAACAGAGTAAAAATCTATATGTGGTCATCTCAATCAATGAAAAAAAATTCAGCATTCAATTCTCAACAAATCAGGAATGGAAATAAACTCAGCAAATTGGGAATACAAATAACCTTGCTAAAGTTAATAAATGATACATAATTGGTATTAGTAGCCTAATTAACACAATTAATGATAAAAGGTTTAAAGATTTTATCCTGAAATCAGGAGATGAACGCACTGTAATGGGGAGAATTTAAGAGTCTCGCAACAACCCTATCCAGCCTCTAGTGGACAGCAGGGTAGGTGTCCTCACCACTTGGCTGACATCTGCAAGGCGTGGTGTGGTGTGTCTGGTTATGAGACAGTAATTTGGTTCCTGTTTTGTCCATGCTTTTCTTCCCATGAGGAAGTTCTGACATTTCAACAACATTGACTACAGTTCAGTTGGTAAATTCAGATTTAAATTTATTCAAGGTAGCGAATATTGCCAACAGTCATGTGTTCTCCAGCCAACACGTAAGATGCCATCATACAAATCAAAGAAGGAGTAACAGGGTGAAGATCTGTCACCATCACGCTCGTTTCTTCAGATTAGGCAGCCCCCAGTGACATCAGGTATCATCGTTGTGTGTTTTTGAGTGTCATATTGCTCTTCTTTGGTCATACCCACATTTTGCATAATTTCATCTACAAAAGATAAAGCACCTTTTAAATGTTTGGTAATAAATGTTTTTCACTTCTCACTGTGCTAAAAATAGTAATAAAGCCCCTCAGTGATGAAGAATTTGCTATGTGAAGCAATCAGTTCTTGAACATTTGGATGCTCTTTTCACAGAATCTAGAATTCTTAGTACATCGCATACTTGTAATTTGTGATGATTTTTATGAGATTGCCAGGATAACTCTCTTATGCATTCACCCCAATCCATGCATTTATTTATTTATATCTGTATAACATTTATTTTTTCTTCTAAAGTATTGAGGAGTGGGGCATTTAAAATTCATTTTGGTATGATGGCACATGCCTGTAATCCCAGCACTCAGGAGGCTGAGGCAGGAGGATCAATGTGAGTTTGTGACCAGCTTGAGGTACAAAGTAATTTCAAGGCCAGCCCAAACGGCATAGTGAGACCCTGTCTCAAAGAGACAAAATAAATAAACAAATTATAAATGAAATAAAATTCACTTGTGATCTACATAGTAGACTTAGAAAACATTTCAGTCTGCAATCACCTACCAGAATTGAAAGGGAAATGCTTTGGCTAGCTTGGATGGATAGCTCATGGATTTATTGCAGTAGAATTTTTAAAATTATTATTAGTGCTATTATTAGTGTACTTTTATTATATAGTCATGGTTTCCCCTGTGGCATTTTTGTACGTGTATATAGCATGCTCTGATCATATACACCCCCTACTGTCCCTCTGCAGTCTCCTCTCGCCTCTCCTTGGTCCCTGTCCTCTTCTCTGAGAGTGCCTTCCGCTGTGACACTTCCTTTTTCCCTAGATTCCTCATGATAGAAAACATGTAATCCTTGTAACAGTGGGTTTTTCATGCAAACAATGAAATCATTTAAAGGTATCACTTCAAAGAATGAGGGATAACTGTATTTAGGATGATCCAGGCTAGAACTAGTTAAACTCTACCTGAGAATTATTGCCTATGTATTTGCAGGTCTGTTTGAGATACTTAACTTCCTCTATTCACCTGCCACAAATCACAATGACAAACACTTTTACACATATGTGTCACTGTATCAAATTACAATCATGCATCACTTCAGAATAGGGCCACATTCTCCCAAATGTATATGAGTTTTGTCACTGTGCACACTTCCTAGAGTGAGCCTACATGAGCCAATGCCGTCACACATGAGTTGGCAACATGACTGAATGGGACCACCAGTCTATATGCACGGCAGTGCTTCTTTGAAAGAAATGTCATTATGTAGCACATGACCATCACTAAACCCCTTTTTGTCTTTAAGGATGGGTATACTTTTGAATAATGGATATAATCAAAGTAATCTTTAAAATAACAGATTTTTTTCTGCACATGTACTTAGTTCATTGGTTGTCTGTAAGTGCAAGGCAGAAAATTTTGGAATTCCTGCATCCCACCAAAGTCACCAAAGATTCTGAATAGAAACAGGAGCTAAATGTGATTCCAGCCACAAAAGCAAATTCAAATGCACTGAAAAGACTATTATCTCTTAACAAAAGAAACAAGCTGTGTAATATATGTGTATCTACATCCCAATATGAATGCAATCTTCATGTTCTGCCAATATTTACTAACAAAATTAAAAAGAAAAAAACTATTATCAAATTATACTTCTAACAAACGGAATCCAAAAGCATGAATATTAGAATGAATGGAGAAAGATGAGAAGGTGAAGGTTCCAATGTTTATCCAGCGCTACGTAAATAATAAGAGAACTAGAAATCAAGAGTGTCCCGATCTTTAAATAGCAAAATCCTGCTGCAAGATACAAATGTAATCTTTTTGTTTATTTATTTGTTTGTGGGGGGAACTTGTTCCTTCATTTGTTTGTTTTATGAGCCATGAGAGCCCCTTGAGAATTATCCTGGTTTTTCTGTTCACCAAGCAGTCTTTGGATAATTGAGCCTCAGTCTAGAAATGACCTGCAAATCTCCTGGAGGGTTGTCACCTCATTGGTTTCTTGTGCAGTGCAGAGAATGATTTTTTGTTTTTGCCTAATGCCTAAAATTCCCTGCTATAAGAACACTTTAATGGCTGGATTCTATACTAAATAAGGTAAAAGGAAGACACAGCCAAGATCTTATCTGGACTTAGAATTTCTGTTCTATGATATGAAAGAAAAAGAAAAGAGAGAGAACATGAAAAAAGAAAAGAAAAGAAAAGAAAAGAAAAGAAAAGAAAAAAGAAGAAAAGAAAAGAAAAGAAAGCTTGGAAGACTTTTATTCTTCCTTGCGCATCACAGCTCTGGTCACAGCACAGAATAATCTGACACACACATGCAGCCTCCGCTTTTAATCTTCAGCACTGAGCAAGTCATGCCATTCAGGGAACAAAGATTTTATGGACAAAGATCCCATTGTTCAGATTCTATAAAACTACCATCACCAGCCACATCTATCCCTGCATAGGAGACTCTGACTCATTCATGTAAGGAAGCATACACTCCTCAACTCAGGGAAAATACGTCCCTCCCCTGGTTCCAGTAGAAGAATCAAGATTAGTCTAAGCCAGTGGTGGTGAACCTATGGCACACACGTTATTTCTTTGACTTTTTTAAAAAAAATGTTAATGTATGAGTTTCTTTTTTTAAAAACTAAACCATCAGTATTCAGATTTAACTGCAGTGTTGACACTTTGTGATAAATAAGTGGGTTCTGTGTTGCACTTTTGGCACTCAACTCCGAAAGATTCACCATTGCTGGTCAAGCCATGGCATATGCTAGTCTGTTTGTGCATGTGTTTTCCCAATCTAACTTGACAGTAGGATCATAGCTCATAGGTTCCAGACAAGATGACAGAACAGAAAGTGTTACTACGGTGACTTTAGGAGAGATTGTCTTCCTAGATAAACCTGCAACCTTTAGAAGAAGGTCTCTTTCCTCATTGTGCGTTTTAGCTGAAGATGCTGGGATAATGAAATGATCCCCGAAAGTGTGGTGGCTATTCTACAGCAACGTGGCAATGAAGCACAGGAATGGAAGCCAAGGTTCTGAGTCTGATGGAAGATAAAGGTGGAAACCACATCCTTCACATTGAAGAAGCTCTAAAATAAACTCGGGCACATTTACTAATAGACTCTTGTTAATGTTTAATATCTATATGACTTAAGCTACTTTGGGTTTTTAGTTATGGGGATTTGTAGCCAATCAATCCTAACACACTCATCTATAGTAAGAAAATTGGAGAAAATGTGGATGGTAAGAAAATATTTTAATGTTGCGTTTGTTAAAGTATCTGAAATCCTTTGACTAGGCTTTTGTTCCTTCACTATTTTAATTTGTTTTGTTTCAAATATAATGAATTATATTGTTGGCCAAAAGAGTAGAGACCTGCCAAAGTTCAGCATATCTTAAAATACATGAAAAGTTTTACATTTGCAGTCAATTATCACAAATCATCTGTAGATACAGTTTCTTCAACACAAAAACCTGATTCTAGTTACCAAAAATATAAGTTTACATCTCAGGATCCTAAATGTAGGTCCCTATTTTGCTGTATCATATCACAGAGTAGGGATGGTAATTTCAGTCTAGCTATCTCAGAAATCTATGTGGTCTAGTTGGCAACATGCTCCGGCTATGGAGAGGACAACCAGGTGCCAGTTACTTCCTGTTGGTCTGTGTCATTTGCAGGTCACAGGGAGAAAACAAGAGGCCAGCCACTTCCTGTGAGTCAGTAGCATGCACTGGCCATGAGGAGGATGACCAGACACCAGCTCTGCCCCACCAGCAGGCTAGGAGACAAGAAGAGCCAAAAGCCCGCCCCCTGCCCCCCACCTTGCATTACTAGTTTATCCTGAGACAAACAGGCTGAGATGATAGCTGTTGAAGTAAAATATAACTTAATGCTTGTAGTGTAGTCTCCTTGACTTTGCAGGCCTAAAGTTGGTAATCTGAACATCTATTCAAAGCATAACAGTATGCAGTATAGCATCTACAGGGGATCTCATTCTGAAGGTGGTAACTATTGTTAATTCTCTATTGTGTTGTTTTAAAGTCCTGTATCATTTTTATTGTTTGGCTTGGCTGTATCCTATATCATCTAGTTTGATTATATTCTATCTGACGGTATGGGCAGCTGTTTCAAAGATAACAAGATATATTATGGTAGCTATTTCTGATTTACTACAATCTTGTTTTGAAATCCTGTGTTCATTGTTTTGTTCTTATTGCTTCTATTCTGTTCTGTTTTGTTTGATTTTCCTATGTCTGATGGTATGGTTGCGATTCATATGGCTCCTGAGGTTCTTGGGGTGAGGGAGAGGATGAGAAAATAAAGAAGAGACAAAGCTGGGGTCAGGTGGAGCCCTCATCCTCCTGATGGGAGGAAAGGTGCTGGCTCCTCCCTGCAAGGGTGTTTATTTATACGTTTTAGCAATTTACTGTCACATGACACCTTGTTGTCTGAGCAACCCACTTTTGGGATTGCCTTGGGGCCAGGTGTTCCCTGGGCCGAAGGAGCTTCTTCATGTGACTTCCCCAGGCGCTCTTTGTTCTTGGGATGGTCATGCTCCAGCCCTGCACATGTGGTCAATTTCCAGCTTCAACAGCTCCAAACAGTGCGCAGCCATTTTGAAGACAAGTGGCATTATGGTAGCCACTGTTGATTTTCTGCTATTTTATTTTGAAATCCTGTGTCACTTATACTGTTTTGATTTGATGGATTTTATTCTGTTTTATTTTGTTTGGTTTAAATCTCTTTAAAATAAAATTATTTTAAAATCTATGTGATCAATCATTTTTGGATCTTCTTTTCATTACCTTTGAATTATAAATTGGTTTTAATTTTAAAACTTCCCTGCTCATTTGAAAAATAACTCACAAGCACTAAATAGTGTTAGATTTAGAGTTTTAAAAATTATCTTTTTAGTTATCCAAATAATAGTATTTTCATATAGTTAAAAAATCAAATCCTTTTCTATCCATAAAATCAAAGTGTCTACTGATGCTATTATCAAAGGTAACCTCAGTTGGAATTTTGTGGTTATTGCTGATGTTACCCATATGATTCTGAATAGCTTTACCTACAGAATATAGGTAAAGCTCTTTTTCATGAAGGATTTATACTACAGTTATCCTTTTTCCTACTCAGTATGCCTCTATTTCATAGAATTTCATAGTGTGCATATACTACAGCTTCATTATAAATGTATTGGTGAATGTATAAAGGATTTATAATTTTTAATTTATAAGCAATACTACAATCAACATCATTGTATAGACATCAAATGTAAGTGAATATCATGACAAAAATGAAAAGATAGTACTTTGAAATTTTTCAAAAATGAAAGATGTACTTGAGTATACATTGCGCTAGGATTTATAACTAGATGCTTCCCCAAAGCCTCAGGCACTCATAGGTGGGGCTTCTGAGAGGTTATTAGATCATTGGGGGAGGGTAATAATCCTCAAGGTATTATCCCACTGATGAGTTGCTAGCTAAATACGATGTTAGGAGTTAAAACCTGACTCATGAGGTATGTCACTGGGGGCGTGGCTTGGGAGGGTACAGTCCCACCTCCCTCCCTTGATTGCTGTCTCCTTTCTGCTACCCTGCAATGTGCTGTTCCTCCTCAGCCTTGCTATCCTGCCCTGGAGCTGGGCAACTGTGAATTGGAACCTATACAAAGTATCAGCCAGAAGAAACCTTTCTTCTTTAAATTTTAGTATTGGATATTGTGTTGCAGCAATGAGAAAATAACTCACTCACATAGTTTAAATTTTAATAGCATTTGCCTGCTGAAATTACTAGGCTGACTTTTATTCCCTAAGAAAATACTATGAGGATATTTAATGCTTAGGCACTTGAGGTTATCGTATTTTTACACTTCTGATACCTCAACATGTGAGAATAAGAATATTAATACTTTTTTCATTCAAAATTTTCAGAATACAAGTGAGGTGTAGCATCTCTTTATGTTTATTGGCCACTTCTTTTTCAAAGAATACCTTGTTAAGTGTCTCTTTTCCTATCATTTTAAGTTTTCTGTCAATTTATGAAACCTGAATGTTAACCATGTCTTTTACAAATAGACAATGTCTTATCATTTTATTCAATTTTTTTGTTATTACTTACCATGAAAACATAATTTGAAATTGTCAATTTATCATTGTCTTTGGCTTCACTTTTGGTTTTATTAATACATAATCTCTGAAGCTCATGTTGTATTACTAGATATATGGTGGTGTTTCTGTAACAATTGATCACCTGAAGTATAATTGAAATTAGATTTATACCTTCTACAACACACACACACACACACAGACACACACAAATTTCAGCTGGCTTTAAAATTTGAAGGAAATACCCACATGTAAGAGTGAGACAGTAACTGCATATCACAGGCCTTAGTCACATCTGCCCTGTACACTGTTAACCCCGTGAAGGACTAGAGTACAAACAACTTCACTTGGAATTCTAAAAAAATAAATCCACATTGGGCTCCCTAACATTATTACATGAGAATCAATTTACTTGCAAATCTAATAATGGCATTATATGGATACTTTAAGTCCTTGCTGGAAAAAAAAAACATGATAACAAGCAGCACAATGCATTATGCCCCTATTACAGTCAACACTGGATAGCCTTCACACAGGTCACTCCAACGCAGTGGAAAATGAATTTGTCATTAAATTATTTTGCTAAAAATATCTAGAGTTAGGAAAGAGAATAGTAATAGAATGTTTTAAGTGGAAGGAAAGAGCTGATTTTATGCTGTGTTAAGTAACTGAGTATTCTACAATATAATTAATTTAATTATTTGTACCAATTTCCCATAATGTCACCAATAGAGTGGATATGTTGGTGGAGCATAGAACCAGACTAGGTTAAAAATGTGACAGACTTTTTTTTCTCCCCTAATGGCTTCATATCCTGTAAAAAACATTAGTTTTCAAGAGCATGATTATGGTTTGCTTTTTATGTACTATTATGTATAATTTGTTTTGTGCTTCAACAATGAAATTATTTTCTTCCTCAAATTTATACAGCAAACATAAATGAATATTCAAATAAAAAATCTCACTGGTTTAATTTTACCATCCTCTGCTTCACCATAAAAGTACACATTTTATTCTTAACTGAGCAGAAATAGCTGATTTTTTATGTCTTTAAAATTTATCCATATAAAAAATGATCCATGGAATTAAAGAATCATTCTTTTCTCAGGAAAGTAGAAGGAGGTGAATGTACCTGTGAAAAGGCAAAAGCAGAGCTATGCTTGAAAACAAATGGCTCAGTGTACCCTTGGACTTAGTTAAGGGTTTGTCATGAGGGAGGTGTAGAAAATGTGAATGGGTGGAAATATTTAACCAGTTGTGTGTAATGGAATTAAATCTGAAATTTCTTGTTTGAATATTAAACAATTGTTCATATCCTTACTTTTTAAAATAAGATTTACATTTGTGTCATGAAGGAATTAAAGAAAAAAGGAGAATCAGAGATACATAGATTTCTTTATGCCCTAATTTTCTTCCTACATTGGATGACATATTGATTACTTAAAATTTTGGGAAAACATTAAATTACAGTAATTCTTTGATTATCTATATCTATTTTAAATTCCCAGAGACAACTTCTAACATTGCCTTTAGTGCATGGTAACTTGCTTTCTTCCTCTAGAAATGAAACAACCTAAGCCCACATCCCAAAAACGAAGAACAATGGAGCAACAGACTGGAACTAATTAGCTCTGGAAGCAAACTAGCCCTGAGACTGAGTTAGCATTGCCCTGAGAGGCTCTACTGTCAGAATGACTCAAGAATTTAAACAGCAAGTGAACTAGAGATGTTCACCTGAGTGGCTAGGTAGGTGATATGACTGAGGCTATGGGAAAACAAATGAACAGGAGACCAGAAAAGGAAAATGAGTTGAGTTTGAGTGTGATGCTTTCTATGAAGTTGTATGAAGTCCAAATGGCAGCTGAAAATGTTGACTGATAGCT
Source organism: Dolichotis patagonum (assembly GCA_004027295.1). Classification (NCBI taxonomy): domain Eukaryota; kingdom Metazoa; phylum Chordata; class Mammalia; order Rodentia; family Caviidae; genus Dolichotis; species Dolichotis patagonum. The sequence goes on from PVJX010001676.1 coordinate 116,707, forward strand.
GCCAAAAATGGAGACACTGGTGCTGAGGGAATACATTCACCCAGGTGGTTCAAGTTATGGGAATAGTAACAGTAATGAAGAAAAGAGACGTCGAGTGTGATTTCTTGTTTCCTTGTTAAATCTGTGCTTCGTTGTTAATCTGAAGTAAGTCACTAACAGAGACCTGGGAGTGTGAGTTTTTACTCTTTTTTTTTTTTGTATCAGGGATCGAACTCACGACTGCACACTTGTAAGGCAGGTGCTTAAGCCGCTGAGCTAAATCCCCAGTCCAGAGTGTGCATTTTTAAAACATCAAACTATTTTTTAAATATACTTTAAAGGTTAAATGCCATCTATTTTATATGTTAAAATGAATTTCTGAATTCATATTTTGATCCTGCTCATTTTTCAATGATTGTGTAAACTAAGGCAGTAATAAAACCATTTTCATTGTTGAATGCTTCATGGTAGAACAGAAAAATAGCAATCCCTGTGCTATTGTGGACATTACTGAGATATGCATGTAAAATCTAACAGTTTCATAGCATTCATAAGTTAGCTACCTTCTCACACTTGCGTACTGATAGAGTAATCAGGTTAATTTCATCATGGACTAAGTGTAACTTTCTGAATTCTATATTCTGCAGGTAGATTTTATGCTGGCAAAATTTTATGTTAATAATCATCCACTTATGAATTTGAAATCAAAAACCTGATGAATTTTCTGCTTCATAACAAGGAAAATGTCAGATTTTCTCCATAACTGGATGACCTTTTGAGATTATCCCAAAAGGACTTTTAGGAGGATTTAAGGTCCTTTTTCCATTCATTCTCTTCATTCATAAGAATACTGAAACAATTGTCATGACTTTGTCAAGTTTAGAGTTTCACAAAAGATGTTTCTATATAGCACAATTTGGCAATGAAAGAAGTAGCAGAATGTCTTTCCAGATTTACCAGATTTAGTGAACTCAGACATTGTTTGGTTCAGTTATAGATATTTCATAGAAAATGGTCTCAGGCACTAGCACTTGATTACCCAAGCCAATAACTTTCCAAAGAAGAAATATTGATTCCTAATTTCTTGTTCTTCAAATATCACCAGATTATCTATGATGCAATGTTCTCTACCCATGAGAAAAGTTTCTGCACTTACTATTATTAAAATTCAACAATATAATTTATTCAGTCACATAGGATAATTTCACAAAAGAGGAAGTACAGCTTTACTTTTTGCATTTAAAGTGAACTAATATAAATAAAATTTTAAGATTTTAACCTAGCAATCCTCACATCCCAAATCTTAAAGCCAAAAATATATGTATCTATTGTGCTGCACACTCCTGTTAGAGCAAAGAGTTGTACTTGCACAACCCGGGGCTTTGCTTACATCTTAGCCTCTGTGCTCCCCACACTTTCTACCATATATTTCTCAGCCAAACTGCAACTCCAAGGAGGAAATCTTGGAATTAGATAACTTTATTTTGTCAAGGGTCCGCTGAACAGCAAGGTTAACTAGCCCCTTGAAGAGAGTCATTGCACTGATAATGTACATTTGACTCTGCTGCCCCAGTACAGTACCGCAAAGTGCCTTTCCAGGACACATGATTTCCACTTTCTTTTTCTTTTTGTTCTACTTCCTAAGAAAGCATCTTGACTTGTCCTTGTTAGAGATCTTATCATACAACTGTCTAATTTTTCTGTTTGCAGTCCAAAGAACAAAACTCACTTTTTCCAGGAAAATATTTTCCTGGAAAATGTGTATTAACATAATAAAATTTTTGAATTTCTAGTTTTTATCACTTATATATTTATTGAAAAATCTCAATCTTTCTCCCAGTTATTTTGACCTGTTGCTTGCTTTCCTGTATGTACATTTAGCTCTCACTGTGTCTTAGGTGTTCTGCTGGAAAAAGAGATAACAAAGATAAGAACAAAAAGATTTGATCCTTGGTGTGTAGAAGTATAATGTGGCTTTAATCATTGTATCTGCTTTGTCACCAAAGCAAAGTTCAGTCTATTGTCTACTCCTGAGACTGCATTAGATTCTGCATGTGGTATCCCAGAAAGCAAGGATTATTCTCTGTGGGGATAGACTTACCAAGTGTTGTCAATTTCCAAACCTCTGAACAAATGAAATGTAGGTCCATTGCTAAGGGGATGGTTCTTTTTCTTAACAGTTAGTTCTAAATCATAGTATTTTTAAATGATGTAATGTATGATAGCAGTATTTTCATACTAAAAGTGTTTTAATAAGAAACTGAAGTACGTGAATTAATTTCTTTTATATATTTTTTTTCATAAAATAAAATTATAATCACTTACTGGAACTCTTTTGAGCCTAACAACAATCACTTTTATCCCCGTGCAATTTCTGTTAGAGCTCAAAAACTTTGGAATAGTTAGAGTAGAATGTTTAACAAAGTTATTGTATGCTATTATTGTATGATAGTCAGAACAAGTGTGAGCAAATATTATTATAAAACATTATGGTATATGAGCAGTTAGGGAAATAGCTTTCTGCTCAGATTACTTTTAATCCAGATGAACAAATTAGAATATTTTAATGATTAAGTTGATCAGTTATCTATTAAATGCAAAATGTATGAAACAATGTGCAATCATACAAAATCTCATTAGACAAGGTTATATAAATAATAAGAATAAAAGGTTCAGAAACATAGAAAATTGAGACAAAATTTTTTTTCTGCAGAAATTATGATTGCATTGCTGCAGCAAACAAAAACACTGAAACAACACTCAGGATTTGGAGATTTATTTATGTCAATGCACACTGATTGGGATCGTTCTCAAAACAGTGCAACTGTGCTCACACTTACCCAGAGTATGGTGTCCTGGGGCCACCTCACAACCACAGAAATATCTCTCCTTCTAAAATTTACTACTCATAAAAGTGTGTGTGTGTGTGTGTGTGTGTGTGTGTATGTGTGTGTGACAGACAGAGAAGCACAGAGAACACCTTTCTGATTAAGTCTTCCTGAGATGCTCTAATATCTATTGGCAAATATGGACCAACACAAGCTTACACACATTTGTACTCTGAATGGACATAGAAAGCAAGATTCTTTCTAACAACTCCTACCATAAGAGTTTGAGTTCTCCTAAAAACTCGTGAAAAATGAATTTGAATACAAGTAGATTACTTAGAAGATTATTCTAGAAAAATTGATCTAGGAGTGCAAATCATACAGACAATAGATAGCAATAAATACAAAGAATGTAAGCAAACTGATTATCACTTTGGGCAACTGGAGCAAAATCTCACAGGGAAACTGGGATGGTTCACATGCTCAGAGTTACTCTATCCTTGAGAAAATAAAGCTGATGTCTGCACACCAATTCCTCTAGGTCTTTGCTTTGAGTGTTGCTACTCAGTGTAGGAATTCTCTAGCACAGCTAGCCTGCCACGTGTGCAATCAGAAAAACATTCTTTGGCTTCAGGGAAAACCCTCAGGCAAGTAAACTGCAAATCCTCACAGTTGGACTTGGTGTTTAAAGTCTGAAGGATATAGTAGGTAAAAAACCAAAGTGTTTCTTTTGTTACATCTCTTTCCCTGCCCACTTATAACATTGCATGTAAAGTTTATTCTGGATTAGTCTTGTCTTCAAAGAACAAGTCAGTCAAATTTTCTTTTAAAAACAATATTTGAGTTAGTATAACGAGCTCCATTCCTTATTGTTTTAGTTAATGCATAGGTCACAGCTTGCGTTCATCACTTTCTGAATTAAGTTTCATGTGCTTTGCAGGTTATTCACTCATTTATAACTGTCATTGAACTTAGAAGCACCAATCATTGACCAGTGAATTGTCTAAAACCATACATTGTATTTGCTGACTCTTTATGAAAATGTTCCCTTTACTTCTCCTGCTAGAGCCAATTATCTCTGGCAGTGTAGCAGTTTCTTCTTTCACTGCTATTGTCCTTGCAGGAAGAGTCCAAATCAAATGTAGTATGAGATGATAATACGTGTTTTCCCCAGAAGGCAACAGGAAGTGGCAAAGAAGCACTATTCCTAATTGGTTCCTAAACTCACGAAATGTAACTGTTGAAACCACAGCACTTTATAATAGCTATTACCATAAAATATATCCAATAATTTTAAAAGTAGTGACCCAAATGCTCAGAGCCTCATTCTTAAACTAGTAACTTTGTTCTGTCTTTAAAAATTGTTGTTTTCTATTAAACTGGTAGCTTCTTCTTGATGCACTATATGATAGTATTTGTCTTCTTTCAGTTATGCCATGATCACATCTTCATTATCATACATCTTTCATTATAAAGTAACTCTCCTGGCCCAACAAAGTATTTACGGCACCCAATGCCAATATTTCAGATATTCTCTGATTCCTCTATGGTGTTTCTTGCCAAAATATTGTCTGCAGGAAAGGACAATTAATAAAAAGATTGTGTAGCCATGCCAGAAAAGATGAATCACTTTCTCCTCCAGAGGAGACAAAGTCTGATGTAATCAACTTGCCAGTAATGGACTTACGGGTCTCCTTAGTTGATGGTGTCAAAATTAGGACTCTGAATCTGTCCTGGCTATTGATGGCCCATCCAAAAAGGCTGATGTATGACCTCTATGGAAGCATAGTCTCCCTCTCAGATACCATAACAGAGGATTCCGTAGGAAACTGGACTAAAAGACTTACATATCACATTGCTGCAAAGTAACTTGTCTACATTTTGCTCATGTCCTAAAACATTTCATCATGCTAAACTTAAAGATGGCAGACTAATTAATTTGGCTAAAGAAAGTTAATTGTCAGATAACTTAATATTCACATTATGAAATGGGTACTGCTGACTGGTTTGGGATAGAACCACAGTATGAAGCAAGAGCACAAAGTCCATGTGAAAAGTACGGTTTCACCAGAAAGGAAACACCTTCAAAGTTGGGGCCATGCTGAACAAGAAGATTTAAAAGATTAGTGTGACAAGGAAGCCAAATACTTCCCTCAGGAGCAAGAAAAAATGGTGCTTTGAAGACAACACTGAAATCAGTGACTTCCCCCATCAGAGGTTCAAAGGCGAAAGAATATAACACTTTCATTTGCAATGAAAGCAGCCCCACTCCCTGCTTGATAAGGGGCAGCTAGGAAATAGGTTCCCTCAGATTCTCTCCCTTGTGCTCAGCCACCCAGGTGCTCAGCACTCACTATACTGGTGGTCCGGGGTGATCAGGGCACTGCTTGAATCGTCTGCAGACCTTGGCATCATCCGCATGGTGACTTTTTTGAGCATGTAAAATGCATGGGCTGTGGTTTCATGGGACCTTCCAACTAAGTTTCAAATGAAGGCCGAGGAGGACAGGTAGTGTGCCTCAGAGAGGTGCACGGAAGTGAGCGAGCTAAATCAAAGGTGGAAACCCAGGAAGCTGGCAGTGCCAGAAATATGCGGCATCCACTGAGGAGAGCTCAGCCCACGAGCTAAGCTTGCTGAAAAGAGAAGCCATAGGAGTGGGGCTGCCTCCTTTTGGAGCTCACAGCTCACCACAGCCTGCCTCAGGTGCTACACATGGACAAGACGGATGCTCAGCCCTTGGGGTTTGATCATGCTTTGCCCCAAATCCTTTCCATCTCACCATTCCTCTCTTTTAGAAGAAAAAATGTTACCCTGTGCCATTGTATATTAGAAGCACTTAACTTTCTTTTTTGATCTTTACAGGGATTCACAACTAAGAGTTCACATTAAGAGGAGACTTGGGCTTGAAACTTTCAACAAATTTGGAACTGTTAAGATTTTTCAAGACTCTTTACAATAGACTAGCTCCATTTTTCCTAATGAGAGGCAGAGGAACTCTTCGGGGACCAAGGCCAGGATATTATTGTTTAGGTTTAGAATGTCCTCCAAAAGCCTCCCGTTAGGACGTGGGGTCTGGCTAGAAGGGATGAGCCAGTGAGTCAGCGATTTGGAAGGTGCGTTCTCATCCCTCATCCTCACGTCTCTCTCCTTCTTGAACGGCTCTCCTCTCCCATCACATTCTGTCATTTCTTCCTGGAGGCCTATAAACTGTGAATTAAAATAAGTGTCTCTCTCCTCTAATTTCAGGTCTTGGATATTTTTTCCCCGTGGTGTAAAAGTGACTAATCCATTAATTTTTTTCTTTTGCTTCTATATGCGTGGATCATTCATTATATGAATTGGCAGTTTAGTTGAATAGTCTTACGTTTTCCTTCCTGCATTCTAAGTTTAGGCCTCTGATAGACATTCATTAATGAGGTTAAGTTTCAGAAATGGTGAATTACTTGGCAAATGACTCACATCAAGGATGTGAAAAGAATAGTATTTGAACTCAAGATTTCTGATTAATGTAATAAAATATCCACTAGAAGATGAGGCATATTCAGAAAATAGTAGATTATTTTTCTTTCTATCTTCTACCCCTCTATAAAATCACCAATTTAAATAAATATGTTAAAAGTAATACATGCATAATATTTCATTATTTATAAAGCATTTTTGCATATACAAATGTGATGATCTATACAAGTAAAAAATATAAATAAGAAATATAAATATAAATATAAATATAAATATAAATATAAATATAAATATAAAAGTATGATGCAGACAAAAGTCTGTGAGGGAAAAGTTGCTTATATTAACATTCACAGCACTTCTTAGAAAGTTAGGTTTAATGTATGACCACACTGGAAAACCCAGAAGAGAAGAGTGTCTTCCTGTGTGACCTGTGTACACCCTCATAGATTCCTTGGTAAAGAGGATGATGCAAACGTACAGTTCCTGCTAAGAACTGAAAGACCCTCATGAATATTAAGTCACATAACAAAATAACTTATTCTTCTGGCTGAGAAGGCACCATGACCAACGTATGCTCATACTCGTCCCTTTGCTCTTCCGCATCCTGTCCTCTCTAGCATCATGCTGTAGTCAGTGGTTACGAGGAGAACAGGACAATATGAGAGACTTAATTTATATTAAAATTTATATTAAATTTATATTAATGTTTTATAGTGGTCACCAAAGAGTCAAATACACAGGATGGAGTGCAGGGACTCCATCTACAGATTAAGACCCAAATAATCCAGCTGAGGGCCTGAACCTATGACGATGCCCCACCATGAGTCCATCTTGAGGCCTAGAGTCCACGAGAACATCCCATGAAAGTCTGTTTTAGTCTGTTTTGGGAAGGTCTAAAGGTCAGCAGTGGAAGTTAGAAAGTCTGTGCCAGCAGGATGAAGGATCAGTGCCAGCAGACTGAGGGTTCTGCACTACAGCCAAGAAGTAACACTCAAATAAGGACCAGGTCCCGAGCTCCTCTGACAATGGAAAAGCCGAGATCATATCAGGAAGCCAGCGTGACAAGTTTCTCCTGGAGACTGAGCAGCACACCATCTTCCTCTCTGGAGCCAGGACACACTAAAGAAAAAACCAGAACGCCCCAAAGTGAATCGCAGCCATTCTCAGTGTTAACAAGGTCCTGAGCTCCCCTGACAATACCAGCCAAGTTCACGTTAGGCAAGAAGCTCAACAATCTCTTCTAGAAAAACCAACAGCAACAGGAGAACCAACCACACCATGGAGACCAACAGTGCTACCTTTTCCTCTCCAGTTTTTCTCCTTATCTTGACCTCAGTCCTCAGGTGGCCCATCCACACTCCTCACTACAGATTCAGTTCAGCTGGTGTTACATGTCGCCCACTTGTGATCCATCCACCACACATCCCTTGGTGGCAAAGGGATCTTCGCTTCTCTCTTTGCTCCCCTGCCTGACGTGCTTGCCACATGCTGGGCCACACTCTGGAAACCACTTGCCTTGCTCTCCAGGATAACACTGTTTTGTGAGATGAAACAACCAATTTCACTCTAATAAAAATGGTTCATTCATGTTTTCTCTACACTGCACAGGTAATCACCTTTCATTCTTTACTATTCAGTCCTATGAGTGAAGTGATCCTTTCTGCAAGTCAGTCATTATCATTTCCAAAACTGACCAAGGGTCTCTTCCTTAATATGTATGCTTCCATTGTCATGTAGTGTCTTCTGCTCTGTACCATCCAATCAAATTACTGCTGCTGTGGGGTAAGAATTATTTTTCAATGATGCTGAGTTCACCAAGGTAATGAAATCTCTTTACCTTTTCCAGTCTATTCTAGTTGAAACAATAAATCAGATAAAGAGAATCAGTCCATTCTCTTGAATATAATTAGGTTTGTATGAGATTGAGCAAGAAAATCAACATGTATGAATGTTCTATGTATTTGAAAATAGAAATGCCAGAGAAGACCCATGTTACATTGTTATGAATGCAGTGAGCCCACAAGGAGATTTATCTGACTTTTAGTACTAACTGGATGTTTTAGGAGAAAACAAAAAGAAGGAACATTTATGATGCTTCTGGGACACCTTGACAAAAGAAAAATTGTACAAATTTCAAGTAGCATTGTATATTTCAAATTGCATAGGCTGGCTATACACTTTGGAACTTTACATGTCTCCACATGTCCTTCCCATGTCATCGCATGTGTGTTGCTCTGCTTTGGTCAGATACACTGTCCGTTTGTGAGCAAAGGTCTCTAGTTGGCTAGCTCCCCTTCAGCTGGCCGCTGCCCACACCCTACCAGACTCTCAGTCTCTTCTGGCCTCCTATAGAACTATTCACATAAGTCAGTCAGACCCTCCCACAGATACTGGGGAGTGCCTGACCCCTGCAACTATAAAGCCCGCCTCCAACAATCCCTGCTGGTGCACTCCATTCTCTAGCGCAGCTTCCGTGAACCCCTGAATGACTGTTGGTATCATTTCCTGAGGGAAATAAGTACGTGTGAGTAATACACTGCTGTGAATTCAGCAGCCTAGTGTTGGATGTCATGTTTCCAGCCAGCATTCATCATTTATGCCAGGTACCTCTACCCACTGGGGAAGAATGAGCAATCCAAGCATACAAATGTGTCTGGAAAGCCAGAGGCATACTTTTTCAGGAGAAATTTTAAAGTAAAGATTAATTATTCCTGTCACTCAAAAGTGCCTAGGTAAACTGTGTATGTGAACAGCAGAAAGTAATTTGCATCCATTATGTAACCTCAGCATTTTTTCAAAAAATACTAAGATGACTCAAATAGTTATTAATTGGGATATTAGGGGAATGAGGGATGGCTGCAACAAAAAAGAGAGTAGCAAAATAAATATCAAGTGTGGGGCACTGGCAGAGCACAGCTGTATGTCAAGAACTGAAAACAGAACAAACAAATCCTCTGTTTGAGAACGCTTTATCCAAATTTTTTTTAAAAAATGACAATACATGTGCACGATGTGTGTGCATATTTAAAATGAATGCTTGTTTTCTATCTTGTAAACCTACCTACTTTATATATTGATTTTGTGACCAGCAACTTTATTTACACATTTCATATTTTCTAATAGCTCAAACTCCTTTACTAGGTTAAAGATTTCAGGAACACATCCATATCATCTACAAATAACGTTATCAGTTCCATTACCTTGTTTTTCATATGCAGTCTTCAGATTTATTTGTCTTGTCTAAGAGAAATGCCTAGTACATCTGGAATGATGATAAAAACAATCCATGATTCTACCACGCTTTTGTCCTCTGGCTTTTATAGGAATGCTTCTAGCACTTTGAGATTAGTGTCTTACTTTCTCATCCCTGGGACAAAATACTCAAAACCCAAAATTTAATGAAGGAAACATGTATTTTGGCTTTCATTTGCAATTCGTAGTCTGCTGGATCCAAGGCAGGATGACAAGGGAGAGAGGAAGAATGAAGAAAATTCTGCTCACACCCTGGTGGCTGGGCAGCTGAGAGAAGGCGATGCCTAGGAAGGTGCAGGGTCTTCCAGCTCATGCCTCCATGACCTGTCTTCCAATTCGGTCCTGATTTCTGTCAGCAAGAAATGAGCCTTTTAGGGACATCAAGATATAAACTATAGAAATTGAGAAATGTATTTCACATAATAAATGTTTGATATACTTAAATAATTGAAATATTTTATAGTCATATTAAAGGAATATTTTATTAAGGTATTTTCTGTTTTGTAAATTTGAAGTGGGAGTTTGATTTTTCAATGTGTAATTTTTATTTCTAAAATTAACTATGTAACTTTCCAGCTTTGGCATCTTCTTAGAATAATAGACTATGTTTTATTAACATTATTTTCAAGGGAGCACAGCAAATTTAATAACATAAAATTTATAACTGTGCTCACATAAATATATTGAATGACATTATGACATGAACACACAAGCTTAGTTGAAGAGGTGGCTCATAAACTTTAGATATCTTTTGATAAACTGAATTCCTTTTGGAAAACTGGGCTAAACTCAACCATGCCACCATTATAGTGCATATCAATATTATGACACAAATAATAAGGGTACAATTTTATTTCTGTATAGCCAACATGGGTTTCTGTTTCCACAAGAGGAACTATTTTGATGCCTATATTTTTCCCTGAACTATAAAATATATTCAAGCATGCTTGCATTGCAAATTTTCTTCAATGTTCCATTATTTTTTTTTTTTAGTTTCATGTTTTGGAGCAATTACCTTGATATAAATACATAGACTCTATGACTGGTATAAGTAGCATCTGTGATATCTCAAGGGCCTTTCTAGCATAATGTTTTTTATGTAGAAAATGCTCCATAAATATTTGATTGTTTTTGTTTGAAATGTGGGTTGTTATGATAGAGCTTACATGGACTTCTTTAGAAAATATTAATTGTGTAGGGAAATCTATCATCCAAAATAGGGAATGCTGATGAGAAAAAAATACCATCTTCTATGTGCTTTGTAAATATAAGGACTTTAAATATGCTTCCAGGACTCACTTAAGATTTTTATTGCTCTTGAACATGAATAAAACATTTTCTTATATTATTTCAATTCACTTTGCCAGAGTGTAATAAAAACTTTTTGATGTATCATTAATGTCTTATTTTAAATATGAAACAAATGAGAATTGCATATCAGGTCATTTGTACAAAAGCAGGACTTAGTTGTAAAAGCAAAGCATAGTTGGCAACTTAATTAGCTTAGGAATTGCCCACAGAATTAGTGAAGCACGTTTGCAGGCCTGTCTGGGTGAGTCACTGAGGTGAAATCCTGGCTGCTCTGTGCCATACTGGCCTCTCTCTTTTGTTGCTGTTCTGTTCCATTTCCAGATGCCATGAATTAAGCAGTTTTGTACTGCACACCTTTGTGTAGTCATATTTCTGCCTTGGAACCAGCCTACCACAGACTGAATTGCCTGAAGTTGAGTCAAATTAAACTTCTCTTCTAGGTTGTAGGTGTTGTTATCATGTCCCAGTAACTGGAAAACCAAGACACTGGTGAGACCTGAAACACTTGTATCTCAAAATGTAAGTCTCATACTTCAGAATTTCCCACTCTACATACATTTTTACTAAATATCTATGACTCATATCTATCTCTAAATTTCATATTTATAAGATACATTTTAAATAAAGATTAATATTAATGTGGAAGAGAAGATCACAAAATGAGTGTTTGGCATGACATTCTCTATGGGGAAGATAGTAGAAATGTTATTATTTGTAGACATTGTGTGTGTGTGTGTACATATATAAAGAAATGCATTTCATTTTTTCTTATGCTTAGTTAGATATTTAGAAAATGGTTAAAAAGTTCTATTAGTGAAAGAATAAACACAATTGACTGAGGAAATAACATATTGATTTTGAAATTCACAGTAAAATTTCAAAATCAATATGTTAATTCTTCAGGTATTTTTATTTAAATATCATTGGTAATATAGCTATAGTTCACTTGGTTGTTTTCCTCAAGATATACTAGATAGAAATATACTTTTATTTATTTTTGTATTCACAAAGAACAGTAAATACATGATTCTTGCAATATGTTATGTGATGTTTAACTGCTGATTCTATACATACTTCTGTGAATTATTTGAATGTAGTTAATACTACTTACTATGCAGCTTGCATAATGAATACCATTTCTTCATTTCTGTCGGTACCCTTACCTTCTGTGGTGTTACTTTGGCATTCCTCCCCTAGAAATTAGGCTTAACCCTGTGTCATGCTTTGACAAACTGAAACAGATGCACACAGTGTGCCATTTTACAGGATAAGCCATATGAAATCATCCATTGTGTATGCCTTCGTGTATTTTTGTTGTTACTAACAGAGAACTATTCCTGCCTAACGCACTGTTTAACAGGACACTACAGCATCATCAAAGAACTGGAATATGAAACAAAGCACTTCTAGCTACTCTAGCCTGGCTTAGCTGACTGAAAATCATGTGAAAGGGACCACCTAAGAGACCTCTTTACATATGACCCACTAGAAACTGTGGAAACAGCTTAGTGATAGAGCAGCTACCTACCAAGTGTGAAGCTTTGGGCTTTATTTCCAGCCTGAAAATAAATAAGAATAAAAACCAGAACCTTCATTATCCCTCAGTCAAGCGGATTCAATAAATTATTGTATGCCACTGAGGTTTTTGTGAATGTGCTGTACAGCATTATCGCAGCAATAGCTAACTGATGCATGTGCTACTATTCAATTTGTTTTGCACACTATATAGATCTCAAATTCATTTTCTAGTTCATGAAAAGTGTTATAAAATTTTTAGGGTCCAAAACAGAGTGTATATTTATAAGAAGGGAAATGACAAGAATTAAAGCATATATTCTTAAAAAAACATGGAAAATTATATTACAAAAGGTGAAAAGGAGATGTTTCTTACTTACAATTTGTTCAAAAGAGTTTTTGTCACTTGATAATTATTATTCTATGATGCTTTAACATACATGTGACATACATATTATCTTCTAAATTTCCATGTATATCTTGCACATTTCTCTGATATATTTTGTCTTCTGTTTCATTACACTATGTTGGTACAAGGCACAGTTGCTCATTGCCCATGATCCTGAAAGATCCCCACAGCCAATCTTGCCCCTCCAAATTATCCATTAATTTCTTCAAAAATTTTAACTATACTAACTAAACTAACCCTGTGTTAGTAACTAAATTAACTAAACTAAATGTCTAGTTTAAGCTAAACATTTAGAGATAAGTAATATAACAATAAAAAAATGTAACTCTTAATTTCAGTTTCTAGAGAAAAAAGTCATGTGGGAATTCCAGATAAGCTTAATTTTATGATACCACCATAAGGAAAAGACAGAATCTTAAAATACATTTTAAAATGTGTAATATGAAAAGTGTCTTAGAATTACTGACTCTGAAATAATTGAAAAGAAAAATGAGTTGTTGTAGACTTCAGAACAAAGAGGACCAAAAAAGATTAATTCATAGTATTAATGCATTCGTCATTTGAGCTACAGTTCCTGAACTTGCCTAATTGAAAAGTTGAGTTCAAGGCCCCACTTGATCCAGGTTTGCCTTAATGTGAGAAGCAAATTTATTATTAATAAAGTGAGAAATAACCCTCTGGGAGTCTGAGGAAAGTAACAGGGAACCTGTCCAGCGGTTTCAGTGACTTCAAGGTATAGAAAGATAACTCAAACGCAGAGGACACAGAATTAGCTGTGTTACTGGGTTCAAGGTGGTAACGGTGCTTCAAACGAGAAGTTGAAACACAGCTGTAAGTCAGCTCGCGAATGTGTAAACACGTGTTTTCTACTGTTAACTGAATTGTCAACTGAAATTTTCTGGCTGTATCTATTCACATCTAGTTTTTATCCTAATAAAATCTGCACAACTCATACAAAATGAGTGCTGAGCACAAGTTACTGTATTATAGCCGTAGACAAAGGTAGAAACGATGAGTACTGATCACTCTCCATCCTGTATCTGTTTCACCCCATGTCTTACGTGATACTGGATGAACAGATCTGATATTTCAAAAGTTCATACTTTTGCTCCATGGTTGCCACCTGTACTACCATCAAAGCCAAATACCATAGAGATTTATTCTTGATAGTCTAAGAAGCTAGCCTAGAAAGAAAAGAAAGATTTAAATAAATTAAGGGTCAATACTGGGGGAAAAAAATGTAAGTACACCTAACAGACCTTTGTGGAGTATCCAGTCTGTACCTAGTATTGTAAATAGAGAGATGAATTTTAAAAAATCTATTCTGAAAGACATTGCAGCACAATGAAGAAATATTATAACCTGTCTTAATAGTATAAAGTTGATTTAATATGTGAAGAGTGAAAAGCAGGAATCGGCCATGCTGGGACTTGGGAGACCAATCAAGCAATCAACTAGCCAGCCTTTCTGGTAAGCTGAGAAAGCCACCAAGTTTGAGAGAGAGAGAAAAAAATCAGTATGTCTGGAGAATCAGCCATGCTGGGACTTGGGGACCAACCAAGAAATCAACTAGCCAGACTCTGTTACACCACAGGAGCCGCATGGGTTCCCGGAAAAGAAAAGTCAGATAGCACCTCCTCTGAGCCTGCATGGGGGCTGTGAAATCAACATTAGGCCTGCCCCCTCCCCCCACAGTAAGCATCTGGATGGTTCAGAGCACAGGCTGGGTTGATAGCAAATAATGTACATAAGCAACTAAATGCTTGTATTGTCTGGTTGATTTTGCAGGCCTGGAGCCAGCGGTCTGGGCATCTCTTAGGAGGATGACAATGTGCAATATAGCAAATATGGGGGATTTCCTTCAATCTTGTCTTTGAAATCAAATGCTGTTCTCACTGTTTTGCTTTGTTCTGATTAATTGTTTTGCTTTATTCAATATTCTGTTTTGATTGGTTTTATTGTATTGTTTTATTTGGGTTTGATTTTGCTATACCTGATGGAATGGACAGCTATTGTGAAGATAACAAGATGGACTATGGCAGCTATTGCTGTTTTCTTAGTATCCTGCTCTGAACTTCTGTACCAATTTTGCTGCATTTTTTAATTGCCTTTGTTCTTCTTTTGTTGGATTTTACTATCTTTTAAAGAAAAAGGAAAAAGTGAAAAGCATTAAATTAGTAACTAGACGTGTTGCTACTGTAGAATGAAGCATACATTTTTCTTCTTTAGATTTATCTGCAAAGGTAGGACTAAAAGGAGTGGCTGTGCAGTTATCACATAATCTCCCCTTTCAGCCACAAAGCAAACTATTCTCCCTTAGATTGATCTGTGATTACTTCTTTAATTGCTATTTTGTGACTGTTTTCTTTTTAATCAGATCATCAACTATACTTAATTTTTAAAGTTAAATAGTATTATGTATTAATTATTCAATAATTGAATCACAAAAAGATGCAAGGAAAGAAATTAAAAATAATTCACAATTTCAACTCAAAGAAAATCATTTTTGAACTCCGTTTATTCATTTGCTTATTCATCTATAATTTCAGCAAATATTTCCAAAGGCCTACTATGAACTATCCATAATAACTTTCTGAGATTTGTCCTAGCATACAGGTACATAAGCCATTCACAAAACTGGTCATTCTGTACTTTTTGTTGTATAATCTTGTACTTTTACCTCTCAATGTAGCAAACATTTACATCTGTCATTAAATATTCTTTATATGTCTATTTAAAACTTCTGGATCTCATCCTTACATATCTCTTCACAATGAGTGTTATTCAAAATCCAAAGCCCTCAGGGAAAGACTATGTCTGTAGACATTGTTTGCAACACTGAAAATCTGCAATGACTGAAGCTAAATATGTTTTTAATAAACTAAATTGGAAACTTCTGTAAAACAAAGATTATATACAATACCTTCTTTTGTCTACAAAATACAAAAATTTGAGCATCTGAAAACTGATAAGCTCTGAATAACTATGTTTGCCATTTAATTTAACCTTCTTATTTCTTCATATTATTAATCTTATCTTGTGTCACATAATCAGTGCTTCAGTACACTTTAGTACCCTCTTAATACTTAACCTGTATGACTTCTCTCTTACTTTTGTCTAGTCCTAGACAAGCTGACATGCTCTACATTTCAACTGGTCTCATTACTCCAACAGTGAGACACTGTCTTCATCTAACATTCATTTTCCCTTTTTCACATAATCTCATGTTTACCTATCTATACAATTCAGCTATGACTAGATTATAAACTCCAGAGAACACAGGCCATATTCTACGGATTATCACTGTCTCCTCAGCACCAAGTAACTCTTGATACATAATAGGTATCTAATAATGACAAAGAGAAGGAATTGACTGGGGCAGTAGAATGTTTTGAACTATGGAAGTAGTAGGTTTAGAAAGCTAATGTAGAAGACATCAGAGGTTTTGATCCTGTGTACAACAATCTATTTGCACTGAGTCACTTCTCTTTATAAACTTATTGCTCACCTCTTCCTCTAATACTCCAGTCAAAGGCACTAAGGCAGTTATTCTCTCCTCCAGGAAGGTATATTTTTAAGATAATAGTAAAATATTATATTCAATTTCTTTATCTGGATTCCTGAACTCTACTGTTCATACCATAATCATTCATTCCTGACCTGTGGTCTGTTTTGTAGGATGAGAGATGGCAGGGGCCATTGCATGACCTTCAGTGCCAGTGATCTGAGCACTGATTTCTATCTATGTCCTAAAGTTCTCCTGCTGTGAGTTCTCTGAGTACTCTTCAACTTAGGAAATAGGAGTCTTGTGAAGGAGTTAACAGGGTTGTGGTGTCATCAAACTCTGTATGTGAGCCATGGATTTATATTATTCATGAATCTGATATAGATTTACAAGCTTTCCTAGCCCTAGCATCATCATTTGTAAGATGGCAATGGGAAATTTTCATGGGTTGTTGTGAGAATGAAAATAAGTATTGTGTGTCTGCCACATAGTATAAGTAATATTAATTCACTTTCTATATCATGGTGACCATCAATATCCGAAGCTATTTCCAGTCATGCCAGTTAGGCCACAGAGTTATTCTCCAGAGCTCCTAATTTTGTCCCAGACTCAGGGAACTTGAAACTCATTGCTGCCACACTTTAGGAGCAACAAAAGTTTTGTAGAATTGATTCACAGCATTCACATGAAATATTACAAATATTACCTAAAAAGGTGAGTACAAAGATCTCGGACACTAATGAAACAAACTCATTGTATTCTCAAAAGTGATTCCAAAAATCTCATACTTGCCTTCTAAATCAACTAAATCAGTAATGTCAAGGATTTATTCCAATTAAAGTTGTTACTTTGTATTAGTGCTTTGACCATTTTGTAGTTATCTGAGCCCATGATGATGCCATAAGTGAGTATAAGTTGGAAAAATCCATAATTTTATTTTTCAGCAAATGTTATAAGACTAGCACATTTGTAAATAATTTTATGGATACAGTTTAGTAGATTTAAGTACATCTAAACTGATATATACCATCAAACTTATTTATGATCTCAGGTGATAATACAGGTGACAAGTTCATTTTGCCGTGGTATTTCTCTAAGAATATGGAAAAGATGGTAAATTGCAACTACTTTTGATTTGAAGTTAATACTTTAATGATTAATATTAAAATAAGGATCATGGACATAATTGTTATCAAAATTTTGAGGATCTGATTAATTATACCCTAAAGTTTAAAAATAATAGGGGAAAAGCTCAATGATTGTGATAGTAAGTTTTATTTGTCAGTTTGAATGGATTAAGAGGTGTTCAGAGGCTGGTAAAGTGCTTTTTGTGAGTGTGTCTCTAAAGTGGTCTTGAAAGGGACTAGTATTTGCTTCTGTGGCCTGATAAAGGAAGATGGCCAAAGTGGGCATGCACCCTTCAGGGCATCCAGCCCTTCAGGCCTCAAATGGAATGAAACAAGGGAGGAAGGTAATGTCAGTCTCCAAACTGGACACTCCTCTTCTCCTGTCCTGGGACATCCAAGTTCCTGGTTCTTGGACACTCAAGCTCAGTAGGGGATTTACACCATGGCCCTCTTCTCCCTCTACCCTTTTTCTTTGTGTCTCAGGCCTTCAGGTGTCCAACTAATTACAGAACCAGTTTTTCTAGTTCTCCATTGAAAATGGCATTGAAAATGACACACGGAATTTTTAGTCCTTCAACATTATGTGAGACAATTTCTACTGTATGAAAGTACACATGCACGCATGTACACACACACACACACACACACACACACACACACACTCACTCATATATCACACACCTGAACAGATATGATTCACTGGAAAATACAGTTATCTAACTCTAATAGCATGAAAAATTTTGAAAGTAAAGCTGATAAAATATTTTGTGTCTTCCCTAAATGTCCTAAACTCCATCCCTTTGCCTTAAGTTAACATAAGATTTTATGACTGAAAAAGCATCCCATCTTATTTTATTTTCAAAGAGTCAGCCTTATAAATGTGATGCTGCTAACTGGTGAATAATAGTACTTATAGACTGAGATAGCGATACAGATGAGATGCAGTTGAAAAGATACAATACAAATGAATCATTTCTAGCTCTATAAAATGACTGTAGTAATCTTGAAGAGAAGAAACAGACTCATCTACTAAAAAAAAGGAAAAAAAAACCTTTCACTTTCTGATACATTTGGGTTTGAATTAACCCTTCTTCATATCTTACCTCATTCTTAGTATACTTTAAATTCTTTCCGAAAGTCTTTTCCTGCTATTTTCTCCAAAGTGAAACTAATTGGGATTACCCTTACTGGAGAACTGGTTTCCATGCAGCTTTTTGCTTGTTTTCTTATAGTGCTGCCTCCATTAAATTTGATATTATAATGTGGTCCACAAGGATTTCTTTTCACTATTAATTGTTTTGCTTTGCTGTGGTATTGTTTGACGTATGGGGCTAATGCCTTCCAGAGTTGGCCATTTCTCCACGTTTGGCGTATTTTAAAATCAGATTTTACTGTGGTATACTCAGTTAGATTTCATAGTATTTCTACTATTTTTTTCTTTGCTAATTCTAATTCTAATTCTAATTCTAATTCTAATTACAACTACTTTTATAAAATAATAAACAAAAGTCTCAGGTGGTTAACTATCAATTAGTGCAATGATAAAATGAAAATTTTCTTATTATGAATATACCCACTATAAGCTGTCAGAAAGTACAAAATAAGAATCTTCACTCCTGACATCAAGATTAAAAATTAACAAGAATCTTAGTTCAACTTTTTAGTATTAATTTAGTTTCCCTGCAAATCTTTTTTAACTCAAGAACAGTAGGCAAAAGGAATATATAGATTGTTATTGTTTATAAAAAGTGTGTACAATTGTAAAACTAAAGTGTTTCTTGAGCTTATAGAAAGCATGCAGAGTTTAGTCATCAACCTGAAACCTCTTTCTCAGCTCTGCATCATTGTGATAAGCTATCAAAGTCATTTAGAGTATATATGTACAGACATCTTGGGTCACAGGATATTATGCGGGAGGGAAAGAGCTTTAAAGGAGCTGACGTTTAGAGACTAAAGCTAGTTTCCTTCAGTAACCGCAATTTAGGATGTTTTCTAGAGCAATCACTGTGTTTTGTCTTCCTGATTACATGGAGGGAGTTATTTTACTGCGTAGTTCTTTTGTTATGCTTATATATTTAGGCAAATTTTAATGACTTTCAATACATGTAACTTGATTTTTTACTTACTGTAACTTGCAAATAAAGATATTCTGGGTCGCTGTTTGCTTTGATCATCATTAACAATAATTTGGCGGTTCAACAATTCAGCCAGGTAGAGTTTAAAAAATAAGAGAGCTAACTCTCAGCCACTTGACTGCTGGCTACTCTAACTTTTCCCTAATTGTAAAGTCACTTAAAATCCTGCCTAACTCTAAGGTAGCGATTATTGTCTTCAATAGTTGAAGCCCTTCTTGTAAAGCGGATCTTGGGCAAATGTGCACATAGTACCGGCCCTGTCACAGCGCCAGCTTTTAAAGGGTCCTTAACTATAACAAGTAAGCAAAGCAATCTTCAAGCACAAGGATTTGAATTTGGTTTTAGAACCAAAAGCAAAACTTTCACAGGTCTTTTCCTGATTTCTGATTTCTACTACAATCAGTGGCAAAGCTCAATTTTTGAAAATAACTTAGTCTGAAGCTCAGAATGTGGCAGGCAGCTGAGTTAGTCAGAAATGTTATAGGCAGTGAGACAGGGCTAGGTCCTCAACAGAGCCAGAGCAGACACCTGGCAACTGCTGGGGAAGCTGACACCTCCTGCTGTGGACCAGGCCTCAAGACAAAAGGCCAAACAAATGCACACACATCCTGAGGATTGATACCCTAAGTAGTTCCCATGCCCCTAGGAAAGAGTCACTGCTCTGTAAGAATGCCTGTTTTCTACATGACTCGCTTCCCCATTTGTCCCTAATGTAATCAATTTGACCTGAACTATTGATCTTATTGGCTAACTATACTTATGTCCCACCTTAAGACCATCTGCTTTGTGAGTTCCCAGTCTTCCCCTACCTTGAACCCATGATTTTACTCTATAAAAGTCCCTGGAAAAGACAAGAGTCCTGGGCAACCCGCTCAGGACCCCTTCTGTCTCTCTTCAGACAGAAGCTTTCTTTCTCTCAATAAATATATTCTACTCTTCACCTCCATTGTTACTAAAATTCATTCACTGGTTTTAGCGAACATGAGCTCATGGACATAGTAATTAAGGAGTTTCATTCCCCTGTATCAAGAACATTGGAATCTCAAAGTAGATAATGCTCAAGGCAACACCTCATTCCTGCCCTAATTTGAATATATCTTTTTTCTTTCTGTCAAGCACAAAAACCAATAAACACAGTTAAAGAACGTTATACTGTTCAAGTTATAAGCATGTTACCTTTTTCATAGTTAGAAAGTTCTATGTTTTGACATTTTTCCCCTAATTCTATTTTCTTTTTGATAACTTTTAAAAAAAACTATTTGAATTATTCTTGCCTCTATAACTTAGGTTATAAGATCTTCAAGAATGAATAGCACTCCAGATATCTTTATTTTGGTTGTATTGAGATGAGATTCACATAACACAATGCAAGCCATTTTAAAGGCACGATTCAGGGGTCTTCAGTGTCTTTTCAGTGTTCGCCCTTCCCCTCTGCACTGCACTAGCATCAGCTCTGGCTAAACTTTGAATTTGACTAAAGGGTAATTCTAATGCCAGCTCCGATTTCACAACCACTGTTCGACATTTCCTTCACTCAGCTCAGACATATTATTGATTCTGCCAGAGCAGTTTCTGGGTATAGGCTCCACTCTTGCCTTCAACATTTCTTTAGGTTATGTTACGCATTTAGAGCAGTGATCTTATGTCTCCGTTTTGTTTTCACTGCTCAAAATTTTAGTTGTGTATGTGTGTGTATATATATTCTTAAAGGAAAGAGCTTTCACAGTTACTGTACTTAGAAGGGATTAGTCTGTTTAACTTTTTGAACATTCACAAGTTCATGATTTGGTGTACATGTTTCAAAAATATGCTGTTATCACAGATCAAATTAATTGCTCAAACACATTTAGGATACTTTAAATTGGTTTCTTTTCAGGAAAAGGACACATTACAGAAAGACTAATTGTAGCTGTTCAAGGTGCAAAATATGTTTTCTTCATTATATTTATGCCAAAAGTATGCAGATAGTAATGAAGGAATATTGTCAGACAATTCTACTATTCCAGTTATGCTTCAAAAATCTCATTTTAAAAGTGACTTTTTTTTTTTTAAACCGGGAATTGAACTCACCACAACATGTTTGCCAGGCAGGTGCTTGTGCCATTGAACTAAATTCCTGGCTCCCAAAAATCTTATTAAAATATATCATCAAAACTTATAATCACAAGTTGAATAAGTCATCATTTTCATTTGATGAAATAAACCATTGGGAATGAGTGAGTTACAATAGTGTCTTTTGCTGAAGAATATCCAGTTGTCATCACCATTTGTTGAAAAAATTATTGTTTTCTCACTAAATTGTTTGGGCACTCTTGTCAAAAGTCAGTCACAGATTTATACTCAGTTTTTCTATGGTAAATGACCTGCATGCATTGGTTTCTTGGACTTTCAACTCTATTCAATTTAATTACATGTATAATCTAATAATACCACAGTTTTCATTACTGTACTCTTACAGTAAGTTTTAAAATAAGAACATAGGAACAACTAATGCTATTCTTATTTTCCAAGATTATTTTGGCTGGAATTTTGTAATTTTATGAAAAATGTAAATTCTGCAAAGAATTCAGCAAAAGATTGCATTGAATCTATAGCTATTTGGGGAAATCTTATCTTAAAACATTAAATCTTTCCATTTATTTAGATCATTTCATTTCTTATTTTTATTAGTTTCTTTAATAATGTTTTCTAAATTTTCAGTGTGCAAATTTTGCATATATTTGAATATGTTTATTACTATATATTTTTGATGTAATTGCAGAAGGAATATTAAAATTTTATTTTCAAGTAGTTTATTATAATTGTACAGAAATATGGTTGATTTTTACATTGGACTTACAGGCTACTAATTTTATACTCATAAATTAACTCTGAGTAGTTTTGTTGTGATTCATTAAATTTACCTATATAGAAAATCATGCTATCTGAAAATATAAATACTGTACTTCCTTCAACATTATAATTTTTCTTTCTCTTGTTTAATTGCCCTAGTGAAAACTTCCACCTAATGGTAAACAGAAGTAGAGAGAGTAGACATGCTTATCTAATTCCTGATGTTATGAAAAAGGTTTTAACCTTTCAATACTCAGTCTAGTGTTAGTTTTAGGTTTCTCACAAGTGACCTTCATAAGCTTGAAGATCTTCTGCTATAGTTTGGTTACTCATAGAATAGGTTCTCTAAGAGCTTGTATATTGGAAACTTGGTCCCAAATGTTTGAAGAGGTGGTAGGACTTTTAAGAGACCACTGAGGAAGCCGGCCTTGAAAGAGATGAAGGTCACACATAGAGTCCTTGAGCTTTCATAGACGAACATTGTTATAAAGGTAAACCCAAATCTGGTTGCCTCACTGGCTTCATACTCCAGTGTGTGATTTCTTCCTTACACAAGTCTTCTCACTATGGGTACAGCATCATCTCCAAGGTCCTCACCAGAGATGAGCTGATACACCATGCATTTGAACATCCAAAACTACAAGCTAAATAAATCAGTTTTCTTTATAAAGCATTTCATCACAGGGAAAAAAGGCTAATACACATTCTATTCCCAGCCTAATGTGTTTTCTTTTTCTTAAATCATGAAATGGAGTAGGCTTTCACTCATTGCCTTTCTGCATCTATTGGGATGATGATACAACTTTCTTTTCTTTTATTCTATTTATCATGCTTTGCATTGCTTGATTTTCATGTTGAACAAGCTTTGCATTGTTTGTCTAAATTCCACTCAGTCCTCTTGCATAATACATTTCACAAGCTGCTGGATCTGGTTTGCTACATTGTGTTAAATTTTTACATCTATATTCATAAGAAATATTCTGTAGTTTCTAGCCTTGTGATGTCTGTTTGGTTTGATATGAGAATAATATTAGCCTCATAAATAAATTAAAAAGTCTTTACTTCTATTTTTCAAGAGATTGTAAAGTTTGTTGCTAATTTTCTCTAAAGAGTATTTAATTCTAAAGCCATATAATCCTAGACTTTTCTTTGTGAGTTTTTTAAAATAAGAATGCATTTTTATTATTTTAGATACATTTAAATATTCTTCTTGTCAGTTTTATTATTTTTTATGCTTTCCAAGATTTTTCATTCCCTTTTATTTAATTAGTTGCCATAAAATCTTTGTAGCAATTCCTTATTATCAGGTCCTGACCTAGATCCCTGATCTCCCAAACGAGTGTACAGCGGAGGTTAAATAAAAAGAGACAATTGTATTATTTTTGGGGGCTCCAGGAGGGTCAAAACCCCTTAGTTAAGCTTGAGACTCTGAGGGCTAAGACAAAAGCTTCTCTGGATTAGCCCACTTTTATTAGGACAAAAGGCGGGGAAACTGAGGAAAGTGCAGGTAATGAGCAGGACCTTGGGAGTCACTTCAAAGACTTCTCCAAGTAGTAAATTATGCCAATTTAGGAGAATTGTCCTATCTCCAATTGACATTTATGGTAGGACTGATACTGCACGAGTACTTTCTGCAGCTGCAGTCTCTATCTTGTTAACTGGGGTTGGAGCCAAGTGTCCGCAGCTGTGGCCTTGTCTTGCCTTTTGAGGTATCTCTGGCCTCACAGGCCACTACATGCCTCAGCCAAGACCAGCGATTCATAGAGGTTCACTTACTATGAATCAGCTCCCATCACTAGGCAAGGGGCCGAGGCCTAGGACTGATTCACAGGTAAACATAGGAAGCCAATTAGTAAAATTTAAATCCTGCTCAGAGCTGCTTCATAGTGCTCTTCAACACCTTACATCTTTTTTTTTTTTCTTAATTTAACTTTGGTTGCAATGATTCTTTTCTTCCCAATTACAGTAATTTCCCCTTATTTTTCATTCATCTAGCTAAAATTTTTCCAATTTACTGATCTTTTAAAAGAGCCAATGTTAGTTTTGTGTTTTTTTTTTATTTTTTGTTTTATTTGCTTCTCTTCTCACCGTATTTCCTTCCTTCTGTCCATTCCATTTGGTGCTCTTCTGTTTTTAGTTTTCTAGGTAGAAAATTAAATTGTTGGTTTAAAATTATAGAAGGTTAAATTATTGCCTATGAATTTCATTATCAGTACTGATTTCACTTCATGCTCATAAGTATTTATACCTTTCATTTCCAATTTTACTGATATTTCTAATTTCTCTTATATTATTCAACCCATTGGTTCCTGAGAGTGTTGTATCCAGATCTTACTTGTTTTTTTTTATTGGATTTTCTAACATTTGCATTATGATAAGACAAAGTGTTTCACGTGTCTTCTCAGGTCTTGACTGAACAGGTGCACAATTCTAGGCATGTGAATGGGCTACTAGGTACCAAGTAGCACGTTGGAGTTTTCAAAGTCCTGTCATCATCTCCTTGCTTTCAGCACACTGTTTCACTCAGATGTTACTCATTGCCTCAGGCAGTGGTACCTTAATATCCTTGCTGATACACGTTTTCTAAGTCATTTATCAATGGGTTAAATAGATAAGTGTTTTGTATGGAGTTTTCCGGGGGAACCACTAAAGAAATCAAATAGTGTAATGAGGTTTTGGAAATTAGGTTTAGAAAGAGAATGTAGCTCAGTTATGCCACCTCTGATACTGAGAATATGGGCTGTTATTTTTTTAAGGTTACCCATGACATGTGAAATAGCAGATAGTATGGAAGTGAGTTCTAACACCATAAAACTTATGTATGATCTGACCATTTTTCTCACAAGTTTTCCATCCCTTAATTTCCAGAGCTCTAAAAACACTTAATTCTGGTATTTGCAAGTTTTAAAATTGTCTTCCTGGAAGCAACAGGAAAGTAAATTTTCAGACATTAATAAGAGCTTAGATAATAAGCTTTGGGCCACAAGTGCACAGCAGCCTACATGGATTGAGCTCCTCGATAACCCACCATTTGCAGACAGGGAGATTCAGAAGCCATTTGATGAAGTCGCCTTTCACCATAGGAGAACAATTTGCTGAAAGTTCAGCAGTAGTAGGAACTTATCAGTCTGAGGTCGATTAGATGCTTATCCCTCCCAAGAAAAGGTGTTGGATATATGTATTTTTTCCCTTATTGCTCTTTTGCTCGTGATCTGCACCCTTTAGAAACTTCTCTGTGGTGAAATGACCCAATACCTTGTGACTGCTAATACACTTCTAATTATTCATTATAAACCTAAATGCATGAGCTTTTCAGTATTGTGCATGGAATATGACAATAAGTATTTCTATGACATCTTTGGAATTTACAGTTAAGAATGTATCATTTGAACATGGCCTGTGTTTAACTTCACCCAGAGGTGAATTTGTTTTATTTCATTTACATCTTGTGCCTGCCTTTTCTCATACAGGCTTATGTTTATCTAGGCTGTATCTGTTTTCCTCTAAGCTGAGACTTCCCAAGTGGCCTCTTCAGTAAATAGTTCACCAAATCAGAGGTACCTTAAAGAAAAATAGTAATAAATGTCTTCAAGCAGAAGTCACTTTTATCTAAACTGTTTGAAGAAAAATCCAAATGGAGGACTTTTTTCCATTGCCTTACAAGATTACAATCCTTTACATGAAATTTATAAGGAACAAATCCTCTGAAGTTAGATTAGAGCTCCTCAAACCAGATGAATAGACACTAATTTCAGAAATGCCGGGTAAAATATCAGTGAAATAACTGATAAAATCTCATTCTATCTCAGGCTTTTACTTTTAATGTAGCTTTTGTTTCTGCCAGAGCTGTTTCTGCCCATATCCACTAATACTTATGCATTTCTGCACAAATGATGGCAAAAAGGATCTTTACTCAGCTCTTTCATCAATAAGAAAAATCAGTACACCAAATGCTACTTAGGCTTAAGCTTTACATTTTTTATCTCTTCTTATCTATCTGTTATTAAGGAGAAAACGCAAGATTCAAAGTGGAAGAGGGTGGAGCCAGTCACACTCACTAAGCACCTAGCTGGGAAACAGAACGGCAGGAGCACTGTTGGCACTATGCCAAGGTGGAGACTTCAGGGGCAGGGGCATATGGGCGGGGAGCTCTGCTGCGGTTCTGTTATTCCTTCCTGCCTTCTTCCTTTTCCTTCAAGTACCCTTGTTTTCTCAAACAGTGTTAGGTTCAGAGGAACACTGAGCAGAATTTACAGTCTCCACAGATGCCTTAAGTTTCACTTACAAAATCCAACACCGGATCAGCATTTGGATCAATGACAGCGACCATGAGGCAACCATTTCAGGAGGCCTTTCTGCAACTGCGACCTCATTGCCTGCCATCATCTCATACTCGGCCAACTGATGCACCCTCTAAATTGATTTCAGTAAGTCCATACCTAGAAGTGCTTCGTTCCTTTTGGAATATGTAAGCAGGGAGATCATTTACAATACGCCTCATCACACTATCCTCCCACCTGAAAGCTTTAAAGGGGTATTCAGTAGCCTTAATAAAATAATCTCGCAAGGATCTGAAAAATGCACCACAATCTATTACAGCAGCTTGATTTTATGCCACTCTGGATTTTGTGGAAGCCAGACCCACATTGCTATTTCGTTTCTCATAACATGAGTTTCTATCCACCCCCCTCACATACACACACACACTCAGAGCATTTAAACACTCCCTTTCCTCTGCTTGGAGCAGGCTCCCTCTGTGCCTAATTACTCTAACTCCATCATTAGAACCACTGGAAACATCACTTCCTCTGGGCAGCCACCACTATGCACTTCATCCAGACCGAAACACTTCCCAGCACAGTAGAGCAGCTGGGAATTATTGATAGTGCAAATTTTCCAAACAATGTTCATTTCATAAGAACTGAGAGTTCTCCCTACTTAGTCACTGTGTTCTTCCCAGAACAGGAAAGCACAAAACTCAGTATCCATGAGTAAAATTTATAGGGTATTTATAATGAGTAGTATTTTAAGTGAAATAAAAGCTGAGGAATTTATAAAAGTATTCACATAGAATACCTGATTTAATTTAACCAAAAGTAAAACAAACCTTTTGTGATAAGTAAATGAAAAAACTGACCATTAGGAAGATAAGGGTCTTTCTTAGAACAATGGACCCCTTTCCCCAGTTTCCTCTCTGACAGTGCATTAAAGAATATTTTGTGGATAAGTATGATTGCATATCATAAAGGTTAGTAACATACTTAAATAAATTCATTTTCCTTACTAATATAAGCTAGAATTATGAGTTTTTAGGTCTGGACCAATCTACAAATAAATTATGTATTTATTTTGCGTTATATACTCTCATGGACCTTAGATTTAGTTTTAAGAATGTCTTTTATATTCTAAGTCATAATCCCTTTACATAGTTAAATGCAATTGAACTCCTTTTAATTTTCATTATTTCTATTTTCAGTGGAATGCCTCTATTTGTTTAGTAGCATAAAAATTTCCCTTTCATTTTTAATGGAAATTATCTGTCCATTTGCAAATCAGTATTAAGCTAATATACTCTATATGAGAAATCAAGATGGATTCATTGTGGACTATGTATTTGAGTGTGTTATTGTGTATGTGTGTGCATGTATGTGCATGCATACAAAATTTTTTAATCTAAATAAAGTTTCATCTTTAAGCATTCATTCTATTTTCCCTCCTTCCTAGAAGCTGAAGGCAGTTTTTCTGTTGGCACATTTATCAACACAATTTAAATAACAGCTTCACATGTTATGTCATGAAATTCTTCTTCCAGTTTGCTGCAAAATCTGTCGAAGAGGCAAATATGTAGCTTCAACTGCTTAAACCTTCAAAATAAGATTCAGCATTTAGAAAGTAGGTCAAGTGCCCTCCTGCTGCTTTGGTACACATAAATGTATTATTTAAGGACACTTTTAGTCACTAGGCACCACAAATGAACTCTTAAACCTATTTCTAATACTCTATATTTTTTTCACTAAAGAAGATAGGGCTTTATATAACACTGAACATGAGATGAATTTTAAGAGCATAACCTTTAGCTTCTTTGCAATATGTTTAACGAACTGTTTTTTGGGTATCATAAGACAGGGAAGAATACAGACTAAAACTTGAGTCCTGTTTCTATATAATTGAGTTGATTTTGATGATATTAGTAATCTCTGTGAGATAATTCATGCATCAAAAAAGTAACTACCCTGCAGTGTCCAGTGGTGGAGCACGCTCTGCTCCCCACCACCCAGCGTCAATGATCATCACAGCCTGCAAAGCATTTTAGCTTCAAAACCACATACTGGATTGATTCAAATATGAAAATGGTATCCATCTTCCTAATGAAATACATATGATTAGAGAAAACTGTTTTTCCTTTCTTGTAATTTAAAAACCTACACGCACCGCAAAGCACCACCATTTTCAACCCCATCCCTTTCCAAGGTCAATTGTTTCCTCTTGTTCATATTTTCTAAAATGAGTAAATGCTATTTTTTGGCTAATCTACTTCTTTATATAATTTGAATGTTCCTCACTTAAAACTGCTTGAGGCCAAAAGTATTTTGGAATTTGTATATTTTTAGGATTTTATAATTTTCACATATGAATAATGATGAGTGTTCCTTATTTAAAAATGCTTAGGGCCAAAAATATTTTGGAATTTTTATATTTTTAAGATCTTGGAATTTTTATTCATGCAAAATATTACATCTGGGGATGTGGCCCAACTCTAAATATTCATGTTTTCTTTCATTCACATCTTATATGAAATAGCCCAAAGATCTTTTATAAGATAATGTTAAAATGCTTACATTTTAACGAGGGTACCTCACAGGAGGGCAGGTGTGGCATTTTTCACTTGTGGCATTGTGCCGGGCCACAAAATGTTTTAGATTTTGGATCATTTAAGATTTGAGGTTTAGAGATTAGGAACACTCAACTTGTACTATCACTCTTCTTATAAATATCAGTTTATAATATTTTCTTCAGATAACTTTCTAAGATCATCCATCTCTTTTGTTTTGCCTATCTAGTCCATTACAACAATTTCTGAATCACTGATTTATTTCAAGATATAGTTCAACTGTTTAAATGAATATAACATTCTAAAAAGTTTATTCATTTTTATGTAACAATCATTCATTTTATAAAACAATTAAAACCTCTCATGCAATTATATCTGACATATATCAAATTAATGAATCCATGGTATCCTTAAAATTTGATATTAATTATATTTGTAGGTTAAAAAAGGAAAAAAATATCTTAAAGAATATAGACAAGGTTAAGTAAACATAATAATATCATTGGAAAATAATGCACATTATATAGTTTTCATTTATTTTTTGGCCTTGCATTATTGTGCTGAATAGCACCTACAGGAAAATACTCCAATATTATTTGTTCATTGGAATCTGAAGGAATCATTTAATAATGTATTTCAATAATAAGGAGCTTATAGAGTTACAAGACAGAAAGTTAAAATTATCTTTTCATTCCTAAGCAATAAATATTTTAAAAGGAAATTTTAAAATATTATTTGCAATAACATGTGACCAGGAAACATCAAAAATCTAGAGATAAATGTAACTAAAATTTATCAAGATTTCTGTGTTGGAAAGCTATAACATATTATCAAAAGAATTTTAAAATTTATATCAAATGTATCAAATTTGATCTTAAATAAAAAAATTTATATCACACCTGTATACTACAGGTGTAGTGGCAAATGTCTATAATCTCAGAACGTGAGAGCCGGAGGCAGAAGGATTGCTGCCA
This sequence comes from Dolichotis patagonum, assembly GCA_004027295.1. Classification (NCBI taxonomy): domain Eukaryota; kingdom Metazoa; phylum Chordata; class Mammalia; order Rodentia; family Caviidae; genus Dolichotis; species Dolichotis patagonum. The sequence continues at coordinate 146,865 of PVJX010001676.1, forward strand.
TGAGTTCAAGTCTAGCCTGGACTGCATAGTGAGTTCAAGCCTGATAGAACCTATTTAAAAAAATAAAAATAAATAAAAATAAAAAGGTATACCATATTTAAGAATTTAAATGTTCAATATTATGAAGATGTGTTCATTATCTTCAAGTTAATAAGTACATTTAAGAAGATAGCCTATTAAGTTTTAAGTTCGGAGAAAGTGGAGGAGTTGGGATTGAGAACAGCTATAATAAAAATTATTTATCATTTTATGAAATTATTACAAAGTTTCTACAATTGTCATAACTCATCAAAGGGACAATGTAAGTTTTGTACATTTTTCTGTATAATGCTTTTATTTTAATAAAAATGATTAAAGAATAAAACAAATGAATCACTGAAACATACCATATATTTTTTACCAAAAGCTTAATCTTTTCATTTACTCTAAAAATGGATTTCATTTACTCTTTATTTAATCCACTAATGGATTAAATCAGTACTTTACTGTAAATTGCTACAGAAGATGACTGTTGACCGAATGATATCTATGTGCTTATACCATAACCGAGAAAAGCATGTTAAACTAGAGAAACCAGAGCATTTTTAAGAGAATGACAATCTGGACAGTATCAGGACTTTTTTTTCATTGTACCAAGAAATATTCTCAAGTGCTAACTCCAATTTCAAATTTATTGTTCATAAAGTGAGTAATTTCTATTCACAAGCACACATTTCCAGAAGAAGGATAGGGGCTCTTAGGGAAAATTGCAACTCTACTTGGCTAAAAAGACTGGCTCTGAGATGTCATGACCTGTAGTAGTCATTGACATTACGTCTTTGCAAGCTTCAGAAGGTAGTGCACTTTACTGTGATAATATTTTGTTGAATAAAAATTTGCTTTATGCAGATGTGATTCAGATTTTAGGTATCACCCAAAGCCTCACTAGGTCATAGGGCAAGGGCTTTTGAAAGGTGATTATATTATGAGGCCTTTTCACCTATGCTTGCTGTTGCAATGCAGCATCTGTTTGAAAAAAAACAAGACCTGGGAGGGTCTCTTTACACCCCCACTCCTCCCATCTCCTAGGTTATCAAAGCAGTAGCTGTCAATCAACTACACATCATTCTTCAGACAGATTAGAAAGAATGCTGAGATAAATAACTAACATCATGGCATAATGAATAGGAAGTTATATATTAAGCATGAACCAGTTAAAAATGAAATGGCATATAAAACAGGATAGAAATGAAATAACAGTGCACAACCAAGATTGGAATAAAATAGAATCCATGTGACATACCCCTTGCTGTTTGCTAGAACAACCAATCCAACCTGTCTTAGCAAGTGCTGTTAAAATTAAAGAAAGATGTTATATGCAGCAAAGCCAAAGTCACCAGATAAGTGGAAGATCTAGTACTAACACATACATCAAAAGTGGATACGAGTTAGTAAAATAGAAGGGGTGAGCATTCAGAAATATTATTCAGTGCTAAACAGTGAGGAGAATTGTGTTTACATCAAATACTACATATTGTTACCTGCCTAAAAAAATCCTAAGGAACAGAAGTCCAGAAGTAGAAACATTTCCAAAGAGTCATTCTCTTCATCTTTCACGGCCCTGAGTAAACCACTCATCTGAACAACTGAACTGCAGTTAAAATTCCAAGCCTCTGAGTTCTGAATATAGATACTGTATAAGTGAAATCACATGAAGGTCTGCTCTCTCCTGAAAAAGACTTACTAAGCCCTAGCAACTACTTTAGTGCCAAATTCTGTTAGAATTATATTTAGTACATTTTTGCGTGTGACTTTTTATAACATTAATGATATTAATGACTTTATTATTACTATGTGATTGACATAAACTTTTTCTTAATCTACTATTTCATGTTAGAATATTTTGAATTTAGTTTCCAAAGGCATTATTTTTAAATTTAGAGAATAATGGTTTTATTATAAAATAATGAAAATCAATGAACACATAATTAATTTCCTACCACACAATTGCGTGACTTTGTTTCCATAGTTGCTTTTGTTTTTCCCTTTCTCTCCTTCCTCTTCCTCATCAAAGTTTCCAACAGTGGTCTGATATCCTACTGAATATTTATGCCATTGTTTACTAAAATATCACTAATTATTAAATAATTATCTCATTTTTCTTCTTTTTCTTTCAATATAGTTAAACATAAATATTTTTTACATATTTTCTTTATTAAAAATAATTACAATTAAATTACAAATAATTTTATTGTTTAAACTATGTAGATAAATATGTGCCTTTTTATATCCATTAACCAACTGTACAAAAGGAAACAATCCTTTGATAAACAATGGTAGTGATGAATAACTGTCCAGTTTTTTCCCAGTCCCAAGCAAAAATATATTATATTATTAATATCTTCAGATTGCTAATTAAGCATTTAAAAACTTATTTGCATTTCTTTGGTACCTGATAAAATGCACCTTGCTCTCTCCTTCTTTAACATTTTGACTATTTTCATGGCTATGTCCTAGATTCCTGCACAAAACTCTGCATACATACGTCTATAGGAAGGATGCTAGTATATCTTACTAGTTGTATGCTCTCAAAAGGTCTTCTTTGCTTTACTGAGGTAAAATTAATAAATGAAAATTCTATGTATTTAAAGTGTACAACTGTTGCTTGGATTAATAAGCTAATTACCATTTCTATTACTTCACAGCTACCCTTTTATCTTTGTGTGTGTGGGTGCAGGCGTGTGGATATGTATGTGTGCTTACGTGCATAGTGAGAACAAGATTTACTATTTTCACTAATACTTAACTTATGATTCCGTGTCTCTCACCCGTGAGGAGTTAATAAATGCTGCTGAACTGTGTCCTTAGGTGTGTAGCTAACCTCTCTGTGTTTCCTCTTCTGTAAAGTGAGGCAGCCAAGGTTAAAAAGCCAAAAAGATAACATAAATATGCCTGCAGCTTTTTACCTTTCTTTTTTTCTTTTTTAAAATATGGATTATTCATAAAAATTACAAGCGGTTCCTTTTTTCTCATGTAAATTGATTCACAGTCCTTTTGTATGAGATCTTCACACAATAATCAAAGCTTTCTGTCATTGCCAAATATTTTACTTTTTTGCCCAGTTGTGTGTCTCTGTAGATGACAAGGAATACATCAGTCACCATGCTGATTGATACAGCGATTCACCCTGTAAGGTGATTTGAACAGAATGTCTATTTTACAACATTTAAAGAAACAATTTAGAACATGACACAACTCTCCAGTTATCTTTATGCTCTGCCTTTCCTATTCACATCGGGGCAAGGAGCTAAATTAAATACGTCCCTCTCACGTTATGGCAGCCACTGTAGATCTCCTGTTGTCTTGCTATGAAATCTGTGACACTTACATTGTTTTCTTCTGATCTGCTTTGTTCTCTTTTGTTATGTTTAGTTTTACTCTGTTTAAAATAAAAAATACAAAAATAAATATATTCCTCTCGTCAAGGCATGCCCTTGCTTTGGTATGATCAAGGCTCGCTCTGCCTTCATTTCCCTCCAGATCATAAAGAGTAATCCTCTGTGGATACCCACTCTGATGTGTGAAACATGCCTTGAGCATGTGCCCTTGCTACAGTTTGTTTATATGGCTCCTCCCGATTGTTCATTGGCTCCATTTCCCAGAACATTTATCTCTCCATTATGAGTGACAACTCTCTCTCAATGATATAATTTAGGTAGCTACTACCCTAATCAGCACCACACAGTGATTTAATTATTTATTCTTACCATCTCCTTTAAGTGAATTTTTCATTATACCTAATAGTTTTGAGGAGACAACTCATGGTATTATAGGTATGGTATCGTAGACTATGAATAATTACATTTTTGTTTGGTTATATTATTTTTATTCTTATGGTTACATCAAAAGGTGTATAATCACAAAATATCAATTATATAATGATACTAAGTGGTTCCACATCATAACTTCAAAGTGATCTTTTGAATATGCACAATGGGGATTGATAATACAAATGTTTTACAATAATAAACTTTTCAAGTTTTGTATATTTTAAAACATTTTTAAGGAGGCTTTCTGAATTTTAGCCAAGGTATTTACTATTTGCTGTATAATTATCATTTTGTTCTTTGAATTTCTTCATCTACACATTATTCATATTTAATACTTTTTTAGCTTGGAAGATTTTTTTCTAGTAGAGTAGGCTGGCTTAAGACAGAAAGATTATTGAAAAGTAACATATCTCTAATATTCCTTAGATCTTTAATTAGAGCATGAAATAAAAAATGGCAACTTTATTTTAGTTTCCAAAGCTGTTCCTATCGACTGAATCACAAAGAAACGATTCCACAACTGCTTTGACTACAGTACGTCCTTAGTGTTAACCAGCACACATACACAACTTTCCGGAAGGTGAAACTTAGCAAGATCACTATTTTTCTCAATTAGCAGTAGCAATTCTTTAGGAAATCCTGGTATATTATCCAGTGATATATTAATGGTAAATATGAAAGTACATTAGGTGCTGCCTGGAGCTTCTCTTGCATGTGCAATAACAAAATCAGAAACCCAGAGTTATTATACCACAAGCTGTAATAATTCATCATATGTCCACTGTAAGTGCAGATAAAAGGCAAAGCTTAACCACACATTCTGTGAATTTTAACTGCATACCTAAGAGATGAAATGTCACCATTGAGACAGTATACCTGGAAGAGAATTGATCAAAAATCATGTGATATTGCTTTCACTAGTTGCCAATATTAATGACAATACTTAATATTTGTTATTCAAATCTCTGTAATATGCAGTCCCCAAAAATAAAAAATAAGATCAAATCACTAAATAGCTTATTTAACTCGATGCCACATGCTTAAAGTAAGTTTTTGAAAACTATTAATATTTTCTTAAATAAAACTTTTTTGTCTTACCTTGAAACATTTCCTTTTATGTTGACAAATTCAAACTACTGAAATGATTTTTATTCTCATTTATTTAAGATCTACAAATTAAGAAAACTCTTCTGACAAAAAAATTAATATCAATCTTTTGAGAAGACTGAGTTTGTACAATGAAACATAAATAATCTCTCATCAGATAATGTTACAGCTCAAAAAATCATTAATGTTATGATTCAAAATATGAAATTTTGAGACATTGACTAAAATTTTATGATTTATATCATTATCCATCTCTAACAAGAAACATTCAATTTTAAATGCATCTTTTTTTATTTTTCTAGGGTGTACCAATCAAGTTCATCATGATCTACATCATTTAGAATTTCTAAAAATGTTAACTGATGTGGCATAAAAATGAAATGAACTTATATTATTTATGTTTATCTAGGTGCCATAATATCCCAGACTATCCTCCCTTTTTTTTTATTATTCTTGTGGGAAAGAAAGGTATGAGGAATCATGAGAAATTAAAAATTTTTCCTTTCTATTAAAAAATGCTTATCTACTCCTTGGAGGAAGTGATAGTCTAGTAAGCATTAAGCCTCACTATTATACACTATTATTAGTGCTAAGAGAAACCCTATAAGAGATGATCTTGGTTATAGGCCTTGGTTGTAGCATTGTTATTTGGCTTATGTTAGATAGGGACCTCGCCAAGCCAAATTCTGATTCAAGGGAAATCCTCACCATTGTATCCACATTCAGCCACATTTTAAGCAGAACTTACTTTTTAAAACAAAGTAAAATAAAGAAGATGAATATTTATGCTTACTATTCTAGTTAGTTTCTTTCATCAATAGTACAAAGGCCTATAATTTTAGGACTAGGTGCTGGGATTTCTTTAGAGAAACAAAAAGACCATGAAAAAAATATTCAAAAGGAAAGAGTAAAACATGATTACTAACAAAAGCAATGTGAGT